>SKCR01026199.1:0-78942 GCA_019454045.1 Zanthoxylum bungeanum | reverse complement strand
GCGATGTGAGTTGCGGGTCCCACTCGTTTCAAAATACGAATGTGTCCGCAAACACTTTCGGGCTCAGTTTTCATACTAATCCGAATTAACGAATTTCCGTCACGACGAGAATTAAATGATTACGCCTAGCGAAATCACTATTCACGTCGCTAACGAATTAATTCTTAATTAATTCGTTCGCCCGAATTAAAACTAATTTTAATTCCGCGTCGAAATCCAATTTCTTATAATATATCGAATATATTATTTTATCGATTAATTCCAAATTAATCGTTCTCTCTCTTTAATTAATATTTTATCCCAGATAAATATCTCCGCAATTAATCCCAGATTAATTTTCTCTCTCTTCTAATTAATCCTAGATTAATTAAGTGCGAGTTATACATCATCGGTGAATCTTCAGGAAGCGACCCATGAGATCTCCGGATATTTGGCAGTAAATACGGTTGTCGGACTATCCGAACACGTAAGTACCTCGTACTACGTTATACCGATTTACAAGACAAGGTTGGCTTCTAGCAAGCGCCATGCCTACCCAATTCTCCAGAAATATTCTTACAGGAATATATAGATCTGTATCAAGCGTAGTATACCGTAGTATTGTGTATATCGGCCCAGTATCGGATAGTCACATGCTAGGGCTGGGGCTGGATAAGTGTCTACCCTGTCCGAAGCACATGTCGGATGTCTGGTAACTAGTCTCTATAATCGGATATACATGACCTTGTCATAATATCCCGATGGCCGGCCATCACTTAAGAGACTAATACCGTATCATGCGTGACATCATCTCCACTATGACTGAAGTGATACTTCCGTCTCGACATCACACCCAATACACTACGACTCTCTGATAAACCCAGAAGCGTGTACGCAGAACCGGTTAAAGCCCTGTACCACCAAGACCAAAGTCTACCGATTATCGCAAGTATTAGCGATGCAAGTCTCAGGTTAAGACTATACACACCTACCTTAATTCGGCCTCCCATAGACACAAAGTCATAATACCAATTGGATTCCGAGGGGTCTATCCAGAGCGAAGCTGTTTCCCGTACCATCGGTGAAACCAACCTCCTATCACACTTGCATAAGTATCCAATACTTAAATATATGAGAACTATGCCGTTGTGCCCTCACAACGCGCACAAGTGCAATACTAGCCTATTCCGCATTATCGATGTCCTGTCTCGATAATACTCGGCTAGGGATATTTAATGATTAATCCTTCGTGGACTGATACTGTCTCATATCATCTCAATCCAGGAACTAATCATATGGACCTCTCTTCATTTATACATATATGGTGATCTAATCAAAAATGATGAGAGTGCAATTTCCTTGTCACATAGTTAATTTGTACAACAACACCGTGATCTGTACAAATAGTGACGCTATGGGTCATATTATCCAACAAGCCCGAGTGTGATTGCGAGTGCATTCGTATTTCGAATTCGAGTGCGGCAACGCAAGTCGCATCAAGCGTCAAATCATTAGTCGCATCAAGCGTCAAATCACTTGTCACTTTGAGTGATGTGACTTGACAACATGTCACTTTATTAAAGTGACTTGATGTGAATAATGATGGATTTGACTAGAATAGTGTAAAGCATTTTGGAGGGAAAAGCTTTAAGTTTTGGCTCCAAATTTCATTTGATAAATTGGATTTAATTAAATGAAATTGATTATTTATTTTGGAAAATTATAATCAAAAGTTTTACACATTTTTCATTAAGTCAAAAAACACAATTCTCTCTCTCACTCTCTCACTCTCTCTCACGCCAAAACAATGGCTTTGCTCACTGGTTTTGAACTTCATTTGGGCATGAATATTAGGGAAGCATGAGTGGGTTTTCATGGTGAAAATTCAAGTGCTAGCACACTTACGAGTCTTGCGAAGGTGGTAGGGAGGCTCGACCATGAGCCGGGATCCGTTGGATGATGCTTGGAGCTCCGTTTCTTCACTCAAAATTCTGTTTTGGAGGCAGTGAACTACTGGTTTTGGAGCCCTTACCAGTGAGCACGAGCTGCAGCAGTGGCGCACTAAACCAGTGGGTTTTATGGCTTCGTTCGTCTTCAAATCGACTCAACCGACCGATGTAAGTATTTCGCTATCTTCGTTGGTGTATTCGCGCATTATTCATGTCTTGTTTGATCTTGGGACCTAGATAATAACCAACAAGAACTATGCCGTTATGCACCCACAACGCGCACAAGTGTAATACTAGTCTTTTACGCATTATCGATGTCCAATCTCGATAATACTCTGACTATGGATATTTAATGATTAAACCTTCATGATTGATACTGTCTCATATCATCTCAATCCGGAACTAATCATATGGACCTTTTATCATTTATACATCTTGGTAATCTAATTACAAATGATAAAAAAGCAATTTCCTTGTCACATAGTTAATTTGTACAACAACACCATGATCTGTACAAATAGTGATACTATGGTCATAATTGTCCAACAACTAAGCCCTCAATCTATGGCAAGTTGAGGAGGATGACCTCCATGATTACTGATTTTCGACAGTTGAGGGAGATTGTCATGGATATTGAAGAAGAAGAAGAAGCTGAGAATAGAAATTTCTATATCATGAACATGAGGCTCATTGGGGGAACATCAGGTGCCAAACCTATTTATACTGAGATTGCTGCTATCCGGAACCGGCGTTTCTCTAACCTGGGTAGACCCTTGTCTAAGGTACTGGAGAAATTAAAGAGACAGGGACTTCTGAAACCCCTAGAGATGAAACCACTTCCACACCCCCTACCACCGCATCTCAACCTGAACCAGTATTGTCATTTCCACCAATAGAATGGCCATGACACTGATAATTGTTCCCGCCTCCGCCATGAAATCCAGGACCTTATAGACTCCAAAAAAAATACCCGATCCCGAAAAAGAACAGCCTAACACACACAAAAACCCCCTGTCAAATTATCACTCTGTCCCACCACCAACCTATATGATAAACTCTAGCCTACCCGAAAGCTTTTTCCTCAAATCCTTTGTCTACCAAGCCTTTTGCCTGGGAATTTGGGATAGCAACAGCGAAGATGAAACATAACATGGAAAGAATTTCTGGGAAGACTTCTCTAGTAGTGATGAAGAGGAGGTGAGAGGAATGACACGCAGCGGGCGTTTCTACAGTGATACGGCTGAAAAGAGCAAGGAAGTGCTGATTGAAGGCAGAGAGAATGGGAATTGAAGGAAGAACGGTTGAAACCTTACCTTTTTCACCTCAGAAAGTTGGCACAGGCTATCCCCGATTGTAAGTTTCAGCACTTGCCTCGAGAAGAGAATCAGATGGCAGACGCATTAGCTACACTTGCAGCGACTTGGGAAAATCCAGAGAAGTTAGTGATGAGACCATTAGTACTGACAACAGCAAGCAGACCTGTTTATGAAATAGAAAGAGTTTGGAAGTGGAGATCGATGACGGGAAACCTTGGTACCATGATATTCAGCGATACCTGGAACACAGAGAATTCCCAGAAGGAGCAAGCAGAAAAGACAGAATAGCCATCAGAAGGTAGATTCTCAGTATGTGATTTTGAAAGGAGAATTGTACAAGAGACAGGTAAATGGCGTTCAGCTGAAGTGTTTGAGAAAAGAAAAGGATTAGAAGGCAATAGAAGAAATACATGCCGGGGTATGTGGACCGCATATGAATGGGTTGAATTTTTCTCGCAAGATTGTAAGACAAGGTTTCTACTGGTTGACTATGGAGACAGACTATGTAAAGCTGGTAAAACATTGTCATGATTGTCAAGCACACGGTAATTTGAACCATCTGCCGCACACAGAGTTGCACAGGCTATTAAAGCCATGGCCTTTTTTCAACATGGGGAATTGACATGATCTGAGAGATTCGACCTAATGCATCGAATGGACATCTTTTTATAGTAGTGGCAGTGGACTACTTCTCAAAATGGGTGGAAGACGAGTCATTTCGTAACGTCACAGCAAAGTAGATGGCAAAGTTCATAGCTCGGAATATCATATGTCGATATGAGATACCGCATCATGTACTGACAGACAACAGAGTTCAGTTTCAAGGGGAAACAAAGGAAATACTACAGAAATATGGGATAGGACATCACAAGTCGTCACCTTATAGACCGCAAGCAAATGGGGCAGTTGAGGCAGCCAATAAGACAGTAAAGAAGATATTAACCAAGATGATAGAAAACTATAGAGATTGGGCTGATAAGCTACCGTACGCCCTGTGGGGGTACAGAACATCTGTGAGAATGGCAATAGGAGCCACACCTTACTCTTTGGTCTACGGAATGGAAGCAATACTGCCAGTGGAAGTTGAGATACGGTCCATGCGGGTGTTAGCAGAAGCAAATTTTCCTGAACAAGAATGGACCTCGCAGAGGTTTGAACAGTTAGTACTGCTGGACGAAAAGAGAATGAAGTCCTTACGTCACATGCAGATATACCATAAGAGGTTGGCTCGGGTGTTCAACAAGAAGGTGCGTCCTACTAAGATCAGAAAGGGTGATTTGGTACTTAAGCAGTCAAGGCCATCGACGACGGACCTAAGAGGAAAATTTAGACCCAACTGGGAAAGACCCTACATAGTGCAGAAAGTAATGGGAAATAGGGCAGTGAGACTGTCAGATTTGGAAGGGAATGAGTTCACCGAGCTGATCAACGTAGACAGATTGAAAAAGTACTTCGCTTGAGAAAGAGAAGACCTGGTAGAAGACCTAACCCAACGGGATAGGAAATTCATCCATGCATGCATGCATACATGTAACGCACTTGCATTTTTTTGTTTTTTCTTTTCTTTGTATTCACAGGTTTCAATGGAGAAAAAGAGAAAGCGACAAATGCAACACACTTGCATTTTTTTGTTTTTTGTTTTCTTTGTATTCACAGGTTTCAATGGAGAAAAAGAGAAAGCGACAAATGCAAGCCAACCAGAAGCAGCAACAGTACAATGTCATCAGTTTTAGGAATGAATCATGGGGTTGAGGCCCACATCAGTCTCAGGAATGAATCAGAATCAGTATCAGTTTCAGGAATGAATCACCAGGTTGAGGCCCGCATCAGTATTAGTTTCAGGGATGAGTCCCAGGGTCAAGGCCCACATTAGTATCAGTTTTGGGGATGATTCATAGGGTCGAGGCCCACATCGCATCAGTTTGGGGGCGAGGCCCATATCAGCATCAGCTTAATGGCGAGGCCCATATCAGTATCAGTTTGGGGATGAGTCACAGGGCCAAGGCCTATATCAGTATCAGTTTTGGGGATGATTCCCGGAGGCGAGGCCCACATCAATATTTTCAGTATCAGTTTTGGGGATGAGTCCCGGGGGTGAGGCCCACATCAATATCAGTATCAGTTTTGGAGATGAGTCTCATGGTCGTGACCCACATTGTCAGCAGTATGGTATGTGTCCCAGGGTCGAGGCCCCTGTTGTCGGTTGTAGTTCCGGGATGCGTCCCAGGGTCGAGGCCCCCTACATCATCAGTTTTGGGGATGCGTCCCAGGGTCGTGACCCACATTGTCAGCGGTATTGGGATACGTCCTAGGGTCGAGGCCTCCGTTGTCGGTTTGCAGTTATCGGGATGCATCCCAGGGTCGTTGGCCCCCTGCATCATCAGTTTTGGGGATGCGTCTCAAGGTCGTGACCCACATTGTCAGCGGTATTGGGATGCGTCCCAGGTTCGAGGCCCCCGTTGTCGATTACAGTTATTGGGATACGTCCCAGGATCGAGGTTCACTACGTCATCAACTCAGCTCGAAGCAGCAGCCAAGTCAGGTGGCAGCTGGCGAGCCAGGTAAGTAAAAATGCATTGCACAACTTTGATAGGATTGTCATTGTCACACACTGCACAAGTCCTATCAAAGTGGGGGCGACTGTAGGCACTGTATTTTGCATGTAAGTCCCTATGATGAGTCTCATTTGGAGACACTACCTTTTAAGTCATGGAAGTCGCGGGAAACGAATGTCGGAAAGGGAAATTTAGAATAAGTATGTCATCAGATTCAATTCACATTTTCAATGCTTTCGTTCTTGCTCCGTTCGTGAACACGTTCGAACGTCAAACAGATTACGGGCGTTCGTGTAGCGTTTGAATCGGCGTTCGAATGGTGTCGGTACTTATGGTTTTGCTGCTAGCCTCACGACCCAAGCCCAATTAGCCCACCAAAACCCACCCAAATAATTAAAATATTTAAAACACATGTCACAAATTAAAATAATATCCTCCCTAAATTAAATAATTCACATACATAAATGAAACAAATCAAATATATGATCTTCCTAATTAAGCCAAATCATGTCCCCAATTAACTAGATATTTTCCTTGTGAGACACTAATTAGGAGATGCCACTCATGATTACATTGATTCCTTTCATATTCAAACAAAGAAAACCCTAGCACATACATACAAATCACAAAAAATTCTGCAAAGCATTAGCACCAAAAACTCTCGTAGCATCTCACGCCCAACACAAGAAACAACAAACAAATAATTCTCTTCTTCTCTCTCTGCAATAGCAGAATACTCATCCCTCAAGCCCACTCCATTGCCGCATAAACTCAGCCACTTTACCTCACCGAAACAGTCCCCAACCACACCATAACACCACCGAAAATCACACCCAAACAGCAGCCTAAATACACCAAAAATAGTAACCGAATATGGAAAACAGTGACCAGAAAATACAGTGAAAACATCAGTAAAATAGAGTAAAAACAGCAGCCCCAAGCAGCAAAACAGCGAAAGGAAGCAGTGGACTAGTGAACCAGAGGAGTTGCGGAGCATCAATCCTTCCAACGGCCGTGTAACGCACTTCCGAGAGACGATTTTAAAAGGTTAGACCTGGGGGCACTTTTCTTATTTATTTTCACTCATCTTTTAATTTTTTTATTTATTTCTTTGCATGAGAGTCGCTTGTGGATGCATGTTGTGGCCTTTGAATGGATGGGAAAATGTGTCGTCTCTTGTGGTATATAGTGTTAGGTTTTATCTAGGTCCCAAGATCAAACAAGCAATGAAATCATGTGTGAATACATCAACGGAGGTAGCGGAATACTCACATCGATCGGTTGAGAGACGCGGCAAGCAACAAAACTTGAAAAACCCCACTGTTTTGGGTATGAACTGCAGTGAAGAAGCTCACTGTTTGGGCGTGAAAATGGTCCTTCCGCAAGCTCCAAGCTTCGTCGAACGGATCTCGCCTCATGGGTGAACCTCCCTAACACCTTCGCAAGTCTCGTAAGTGTGCTAGCACTTGTGTTTTGCAACAAAAACACATCATTGCTCCCCTATTGCTCACGGCAGTGAGTGAATTGGAAGAAGAAAGAGAGCCCTTTTGGGCGTGAGAAAGAGAGAAGAAATGGTGAGAGAAATGTGTAATTAGTTAGTAAAAGATTTTCCAAAAACTTTATATATTTTCCAAGAAAATATATTAAACAATTACCAAATAATATATAAAATAATTAAAGGTAAATGTCTCACCAATTTAAACTATTCACCTAAAACCATCAACTATTCATTTCACTTTATCAAAGTGACATGTAGTCATTCAATCAATCAATCACATCAATCAATCACATCACTCAAAGTGACATTTGATTTGACGCTTGATGTGACGAATGATTTGACGCTTGATGTGACTTGCGTCGCCGCACTCGAATTCGAAATACGAATGCGCTGGCAATCACACTCGGGCTCGGGTTCACTAATTCTCAATTAGCGAGCTTTCCGTTGCGTCGTAATTAAATGATTACGCCTAGCGAATTCACTATTCACGTCACTAACGAATTAATTCTAAATTAATTCGTTTGCCCGAATTAAAATCTATTTTTATTTCGCGTCGAAATCTAATTTCATTTAATATATCGAATATATTAATTTACCGATTAATTCCAAATTAATCATTCTCTCTCTTTAGACGATATTTTATCCCAGATAAAATATCTCCGTAATTAATCCTAGATTAATTTTCTCTCTTCTTCTATATAATCCCAGATTATAATGAGTGCGAGTTATGCGTCATCGGTGCATTATCGGGAAGCGACCCATGAGATCCCCGGATAATACGGCAGTAAATACGGTCGTCGGAGTATCCGAATCACGTATGTACCAAGTACTACGTCTACTATTCTACTACGATTTACGAGACAAGATCGGCTTCTAGCAAAGCACGAAGTCTACCCAATTCTCCGGTCATATTCATCTAAGAATATTTAAGATCTATATCAAGCGTAGTATACCAAGTATTGTGTATATTGGCCCAGTATCGGATAGTCACGTGCTAGGGCTGGGCTGGCTGATAAGTGTATGCCCCGTCCGAAGCACATATCGGATGTCTGGTAACTAGTCTCTATAATCGGATATACATGACCTTGTCATAATATCCCGATGGCCGGCCAGCACTTAAGAGCACTAATTCCATATCCTGCGCGTGACATCATCTCCACTATGACTGGAGTGATACTTCCGTCTTGACATTACACCCAATACTCTACGATTCTCAATATACCCAGCATTGGCGTACACAGAACCAGTTAGAGTCCAAGACGACCTCAACTAAAGTATATTGATTGTCGTAAGCATTAGCGGTGCAAGTCTCAGGTTAAGACCATACACACCTACCCTGATGTCGGACTCCCATAGACACGTAGTCATAATACCAATGGGATTCCGAGGGTCTATCTAGAGCGAAGCTGTTTCCCGTACCATCGGGTGAAAACAAAACCTCCTATCGCACTTGCATAGTATCCAATACCCAAATATATGAGAACTATGTCGTTGTGCCTCACAACGCGCACAAGTGCAATACTAGCCTATTCCGCATTATCGATGTCCAGTCTCTAAATACTACGACTAGGGATATTTAATGATTAATCCCTCGTGGACTGATACTGTCTCATATCATTCTCAATCCAGGAACTAATCATATGGACCTCTCTTCATTTATATATCTAAGGTGATCTAATCACAAATGATGAGAGTGCAATTTCCTTGTCACATAGTTAATTTGTACAACAACACTATGATCTGTACAAATAGTGACGCTATGGGTCATATTATCCAACAATCTCCCACTTGGCACATAGCCAGTCACTCAAGTGTCGAGCACCCGAACTATGTACGGTTCGCTCAAATTTGCTGAGGAAAGGTTTTCGTCAGCGAATTTGCATGATTATCGTCTGACGCGATTTATACGATCATCACATCGCCACGATGTATGATCCGAACGAATCAGATGAATATAGAAGTATATATCTGGATCGTCGATGAGACCTTTAATTCTTAGCCTTGTGCTGACGCCTAGCTCAACTGCTAACAGAACTATATCTAATCTAATTAGATTTATATCGACCTAATGGTTTCTATTGCTGCCTCAGCTGCAGCAATAATCCGCATTTGTTGTTTATTCGGCAACAGTATCTTGCTCGGAAGATTTCCAGCTCACTGTCCCGTTATTCAAACTTTATAGTACCGCAGTATTTAACTGTTTGGAAACTTGCCAGCAGTGATCCCAGTCACTTCAAGTTCTCATTCTCCATAGTTTTAGACAGCATCTTTAGTTCTCTAAGATACTAACAGATGTTCTTAATCTTCAATCCAGTGACTATCACTTGGATTGACCCGATTGTGACTCCATATGCTCGAAGCGTATGAGACACCAATACAAGTACATTTTAAATGTACAATTTCCCAGAGAGTGTTAACAAACTCCAAATCTATCCCAGTAGATCTTTATTCCTTGAATAAAGGTCGTTACTCCCCAGAATTCTACGGAGAATTTCTATTGAAAGCCAAGCTTTCACCAATTGCTTTATGGGAATCACTGTCAGTGTCAGTCGCTCCACTAACCTCCTTATATACACAAGAATTATTTAGTTTTGAATCAAATCATAAACCATTATGATTATTTCAAAATAACAGTTCCAAGAACCTTATGCTTGCATCAATCCAAACATGGATCGAATAACCCGCAAACCTTGTTTGTCGGTTATACAAAATCGTCAGGATGTTGTAACATCCTCCAAAAGGTTTCCTTTTCAGGAAAGCGATTTTGATTTATAATGGCACTTTCATAAATGAAATATACAGTTATTTTCAAGCATCTCAAAATGGATTTATCATGGCAACAGGTAAAAAGGTTGAACCGTTATTTAACTTCAATCCAGTGACCATCACTTGGATTGACCTGATTGTGATCCATATGCTCGAAGCGTATGAGACACCAAATCAAGTACATTTTAAATGTACAAATTCCCAGAGAGTGTAACAACTCCAAATCTATCCCAATAGATCTTATTCCTTGAATAAAGGTTGTTACTCCCAGAATTCTACGGAGAATTTCTATGAAAGCCAAGCTTTCACCAATTGCTTTATGGGAATTTCATTATCAGTGTCTCCCACTAACCTCCTTATATACACAAGAATCATTTCGTTTTGATCAAATCATAAACCATTATGATATTTCAAAACGTCAGTTCCAAGAACCTTATGCTTGCTCAATCCAAACATGGATCGAATAACCCTCAAACCTTGTTTGTCGGTTATACAAAATCGTCAGGATGTTGTAAGCATCCTCCAAACGGTTTCCTTTTCAGGAAAGCGATTTTGATCCTTAACTAACGTATTCATAAATGAAATATGCAGTATCAACAAGCATCATCAAAATGGATTTACTATGGCAACAGGTAAAAGGTTGAACCGTAATCAACACAATGTTGATAACGATACCTTTCTGTCACAAGCCTAGCTTTGTACGTTGGTATGTTGCCATCCATGTATGTCTTCCTTGAAGAGTTACTTGTACCAATAGGCACAATGCCTTACGGTACAACAACTAGTATCCAAACATAGTTGTTATACATGGAATCCATTTCGGACTCATGGCACTTTGCCAAATAGGGATTCGATACCTCGTATCACTTCATCAAACGTAGTCGGTTGGTAAACCCTCATAAGATTAATATCTTTAAGGGGTTACATCAGAACCCATACCCCATGTTGTTTCTGATTCTCTCCGATCTGCGCGGGTTCTTGTGTGTATTTGAAGATTAATGTTTATTTCATCCTTGATGAACTATTTATGTTTCCATTACGGACTTCGTGCCTTGAACAGTATTACCACCTGATTTTCATCGAGTTTTACTGTCCTCCCACTTACCCACTGCATATCGGTATTCCTCTTAGAAAACCGCATGTGCGAGCAACAATCATATTGTTCTCTTGTGAGATATATAAGTACTATACTTATGGTTTTCCCTAGGATAACCTATATATGGGCACTTATCCAATTTGGGTCCTTAGTTTGGTATCATCCAACGTTATGCCCGGCATACCCAAATTATTAGGAATGAGAAACCTGTCTCTTTCTTTCTGTTCATATCCTATATGATATCTGTCAAACAGATTTATATGGAATCTTATTCTAAATAAGTTTTGCACTGTTAATACATATCCGTTGAAGGAATGATAGCTCAGAGCGACTCGTGATAAACCTTATCATGTCCAACAAAATTCTGTTTTTGTTCGGACACACCGTCTAACTGACGTGTCTCGGGAGGAGTCCTCATCTGAAAGAATACCATACTCTTTCATGTATGTTTGAAACTTACTGCTTAAGTATTTTCCATTACGGTCTTACCGTGACGGCATAATACTATAGTCGATCTGTTTATCTACTTCGTGTCGAAACTCTAATAGTTTCCGATCTGTGTTCTTCAAAAGAAACACATAACCATAACGTGATGCCACATCCGTCAAGGTCATGAAATATTCATGTTCACATCTAGCCTAGCTAGATATGGGCCCACTAACTTCACCATGAATAGGGCTAACAGATCGGTGGCACTTACACTATTACCAAGTAAATGGTGTTTTAGGTACTTTACCTAACAAACTAGATTCGCAGACTTTATTTGAATAGTCAAATCAGTCCTAGTACCCACTCTTCAAAAGTGCGGATATAGGAGTCTTGTTTAATTGTGTCCTAGAAACAATGCCACAAATAAGTCTCTATTGATCAAATCAATTTGAGCTATTTATTTGTCATTTTATATGTTTTGAGATTTTAATTATATTCAAAATATAAATTCTGTTATTCACATCTAATGTGTTTATCTCAGTATCATCTTTATATAATGAAACACTTAGTGTTCTAGAATATAAAGGTTTATCCACAATGGATTAAACACTGATAGAGATAATGTCTCTAGTCAAACTAGTTACATTATAACAGTTCCTAATTTAAGTACACACACCCAAAGGGTAGTTCCTAAACTTAGGTATCTACGGTCGAAACAGCGACTTTCGTCCCGTTTCCGATTCGCAGAGCAATCTCAGCTTGAAGTCAGTATCCTGCTCAAAGCAGATTCTGAACATCAATACATATATTTTATGTACCACACTAAGTATTTAAAATCTAATTTCAATACTAGTAGTGAACATAACTTTGACATGATTTTTAAAGTAAGAGCCTTGCCCTTTCTTTAATTCCTTCGTGTCTGCCATATCCAAATGGTAGTCACTTTGGGATATGTCAATTATCATTTTCAATATTTCAGAACCTTAGGCCAAGCCTTGGGTTTTTAGAATATCGAAACAATGTGCACCTCGTGCTACATGCCCAACTGCAAACTTTGACTTTATCTCCTCTAGAATAGTCATTAATTCTCCTCCAAGAATTATTTATTGCAATTTTAATACTTCTTAAATCTAAAATTAGATTTATGACAAGTATATTAAATTAAGCACTAAAGTCATCATCACATAAATCTTCCAATTTTATGCTCTACTTATTTTGCTTAATTTTGGGCTTAAGGTAAATAAGTTATTTTATCAAATAAAGTAACCTATTATTTATTCCCAATTTGAAAATTAAATCATTTAATATTTTAATCCCAGATTATATTTTAAATATCCAACTTTTCAACTTTATCTTGATTACAATAGTCCAACTATTTAATCACGATTAGTGGTACTATATATAATATAATGATTATAATAGTCCAACTATATAATCAAATATAATCCAAATTAATTAACCTCAATTACATTGATTACTATAATCCAATTATAAAATCAACTGTAAACTGAAATTAATTAATTCAATATATTGAGTAATATAATCCAATTATATATAATCAACTATAATACAGTCCAACTGTTATTAAAACAACATTAAATATTAGTCCAACTAATACTTTTAATATATGACGAGTGATATTGTTTGAGCGCGTATGGCGAGTAATTGAACGAATATTGCAAATTCATTCTTGCCTCCCACTATTTTTTCGTCGAGCCTCTAACCCTCTGTCGAGTACTCGGGAAACCGTGTTTCCTAGTGGGCTAGGATCCCGTTAAATATCACACAATCTTGACTTTGGCCAACAAATTGTATGATAATTAACTAGGTAGATCTCTAAGATCAATTGGATCTAATCCAATTCCTAGATCCAGTAGGTGGACATCCAAGTCCGAAACATATATCTTATATATGCCTATATATCTAATATATACCCTAACCTTTTTCCTCTGAATCAACTAGGCCTTGGCTTTGGCACAACAAACCTGATGATCCCAGTCAAGCGCGGACCCATTGACCATGGAAGCTTCGTAATCAATGTCGATGGACAAGAAGTGGTCTTGACTTTGGCCAACAAACCACAACTTGGACAAGACACCAATATGGAACAAAGCCTCGTGATTCAAACACATCTTCGACGGACAAGGGCTTGACTTTGGCCAACAACCCATGCCAATCTAGGATCTTGAGCAAGAATCACTCAATGGAAGGAAAAGACGCATGATATTTATGAGGGCTTTTCGCGTGCAAATTGGCTACCAATTTCATTATCTTTGTTAAGGTCTCATCATCATACACCCTTAAACATGCATTCTAAATACATAATAAAGCGAGTATGAAAATAAATAATAATGATATGCGGATGGATACTTAACATATTGATCCTAGATCAAATCTCTCCCTTTCTCACTCAAGCTAGCACTTGTATTACTTCTACCCGTTACACTACACTTCTAAAGAAACCTCATTTACATTGAGGGGAATAGGTGAGAAGAGAATACAAAGAGAATAGAGGTGATAAGGCTGGACACGCAGGTCCAATTTAATAAATCGAATTTATTACAACAATTTCCAAAATTGCCCCACCCGACTAATATCCATCCGATATACATTATTCATTCATCACAACCACGTATTCACACATAAGCATGCTATCAATCAATCTAATCAAATTAATTAATCTGATAATTATGTGATCATCCAATGTTCAAACAACGATTTGATTTTGCTCGAGTCAAACTCGTTTTTGCGAATAAGTACTCAAAGTACGAATTCATGAATTAAATTAAACTACATATTAAATCCAATTTAACATGTATTTAATACTAATTCACTATTCAATTCCAAATTAAATATTACACTTTATTTAATAAACCTTTTCGACTTAAATTCCAAATTTAATCGCGTCGGGACTCAAAGCCCGATTAACGTCCAACGTCAATTCAATTCAAGTCTAATGGGCTTTAATTAATTTCTTTAAGGCGTGGGCTTCGGCAACCAAAGCCCAATCAAGAGTAACCCCATAAGCCCAGAAATCAATTTAGGCCCATTAGGCCCAATTAAACTTTAAAGGTTTATAAGTTGCATTTGGGCTTTATGGTATGGTTTTGGGCCCAATTGGATCCAATCCATTTGGCCTAAACCCAACTTGATAAAATCAAGCCCAATAAGCCCAAATACAACTTAGAAGCCCAAATCCAATTTAAGCCTAAATAATTAAATTTCATGAATCCAATTCCGCAATTTAATTACCTAAAGTGCATTACATGATTAATCAACTAAATCAATATTTCCAAAACACAAATTAGTCCAATTAATCATGCTCATTCATTATTATATGTCCAACACATAAATGAAAAATCAAACCCATTTACATGCTTCAAAGCTCTCGGCCAAGGAGGGATTTTGTGTCCGATTTGGGTTTCAATCCAAGCGAACCCACAATCGACATTAAATCACCATCCAATTTGATTTCATACACATCCAATGTCACAAAATCAAAATCACCAAGACATTAGGGCATTAAGTCCATTCGGCCAACATAGATTTTGGGGATTTTTGTCCAATTCAAAATCCAATCCAATTGACCTCAAATTAACATCATCATATGATTCCAATTCATCCAATGAATCAAAAAACAAAATTCCAAACCCAAATCACTACTATAATACATTCGGCCAAGGTCTTCAATTTGGGGAAAATAATCCAAATCAATTTTCAACAAATTGGTCCAACCAAAATGCAATTCAACATCATTTAAACATGCTCATCAAACAATTTAATTAATAAAATGCTCAAAATCAATTACCCAAATTTAACCCTAAAAGTTTCATGCTTGAACCTATAGCTCTTGATGCCATTGTAGGTTTTATCTAGGTCCCAAGATCAAACAAGCAATGAAATCATGTGTGAATACATCAACGGAGGTAGCGGAATACTCACATCGATTGGTTGAGAGACGCGGCAAGCAACAAACTTGAAAACCCCACAGTTTTGGGCGTGAACTGCAGTGAAGAAGCTCACTGTTTGGGCGTGAAAATGGTCCTTCCGCAAGCTCCAAGCTTCGTCGAACGGATCCCGCCTCATGGGTGAACCTTCAACACCTTCGCAAGTCTCGTAAGTGTGCTAGCACTTGTGTTTTTGCAACAAAAAACACTCATTGCTCCCCTATGCTCACGGCAGTGAGCTGATTGGAAGAAGAAAGAGAGCCTTTTGGGCGTGAGAAAGAGAGAAGAAATGGTGGAGAGAAATGTGTAATTAGTTAGTAAAATGTTTCTAAAACCTTATATATATTTTCCAAGAAAATATATTAAACATTACCAATAAATATATAAAATAATTAAATGGTAATGTCTCACCAACTTACACTATTTCACCTAAAACCATCAACTATTCATTTCACTTTATCAAAGTGACATGTAGTCATTCAATCAATCAATCACATCAATCAATCACATCACTCAAAGTGACATTTGATTTGACGCTTGATGTGACGAATGATTTGACGCTTGATGTGACTTGCGTCGCCGCACTCGAATTCGAAATACGAATGCGCTCGCAATCACACTCGGGCTCGGTTCACTAATTCTCAATTAGCGAGTTTTCCGTTGCGTCGTAATTAAATGATTACGCCTAGCGAATTCACTATTCACGTCGCTAACGAATTAATTCTAAATTAATTCGTTTGCCCGAATTAAAATCTAATTTAATTCCGTGTCGAAATCTAATTTCGTTTAATATATCGAATATATTAATTTACCGATTAATTCCAAATTAATCATTCTCTCTCTTTAGACGATATTTTATCCTATAAAATATCTCCGTAATTAATCCTAGATTAATTTTCTCTCTCTTCTATATAATCCCAGATTATTAATGAGTGCGAGTTATGCGTCATCGGTGCATTATCGGGAAGCGACCCATGAGATCCCCGGATAAGTCGGCAGTAAATACGGTCGTCGGAGTATCCGAATCACGTAGTACCAAGTACTACGTTCTACCGATTTACGAGACAAGATCGGCTTCTAGCAAAGCACGAAGTCTACCCAATTCTCCGGTCATATTCATCTAAGAATATTTAAGATCTATATCAAGCGTAGTATACCAAGTATTGTGTATATCGGCCCAGTATCGGATAGTCACGTGCTAGGGCTGGGGCTGGATAAGTGTCTGCCCCGTCCGAAGCACATATCGGATGTCTGGTAACTAGTCTCTATAATCGGATATACATGACCTTGTCATAATATCCCGATGGCCGGCCAGCACTTAAGAGCACTATATCCGTATATCCTGCGTGACATCATCTCCACTATGACTGAGTGATACTTCCGTCTTGACATCACACCCAATACTCCCAATACTCTACGATTCTCAATATACCCAGCATTGGCGTACACAGAACCGGTTAGAGTCCTAGACGACCTCAACTAAAGTATATTGATTGTCGTAAGCATTAGCGGTGCAAGTCTCAGGTTAAGACCATACACACCTACCCTGATGTCGGACTCCCATAGACACATAGTCATAATACCCATGGGATTCCGAGGGGTCTATCCAGAGCGAAGCTGTTTCCCGTACCATCGGTGAAACACAACCTCCTATCGCACTTGCATGAGTATCCAATACCCAAATATATGAGAACTATGCCGTTGTGCCCTCACAACGCGCACAAGTGCAATACTAGCCTATTCCGCATTATCGATGTCCAGTCTCGATAATACTCCGGCTAGGGATATTTAATGATTAATCCCTCGTGGACTGATACTGTCTCATATCATTCTCAATCCAGGAACTAATCATATGGACCTCTCTTCATTTATATATCTAAGGTGATCTAATCACAAATGATGAGAGTGCAATTTCCTTGTCACATAGTTAATTTGTACAACAACACTATGATCTGTACAATAGTGACGCTATGGGTCATATTATCCACATATAGGATGGAAACCCATACGTAAATTCCGTACCGAATCCGAATGGACGTTAGTGCGGTCTGTACTTGGGAAACAACTCCGTACCACTTGAGAAATGTCAATAAAACTGTAAACAATGTATCTAAAATCATACTTTGAATCTTAAACTGTAAACAATGTTTCTGAAAATAATTTAACTTGCTCAAAACATAATTTTCTATGAATAATAACTGAAAAAGAATCTTCTAACCGCCCTAAAGCGTAATATAAGTCTAAAACAAATAAAAATTAGTCTAAAAGATAAGTGTCCAGTCACAATGCTGTGGCAATTCGAGAGTGATTCACGGTATGGGAGACCTTCTACTAGTATTCTGGCATCAATCTAAGATCCATACAATCTTAGTTTCCATAACTCGGAATATCTTCATACGACATAGAAGAATATAAAATACATGGACACGTGATCTTGCCAAAAATTGGAGATATCTATGGCATCTATGAATTTTACGGACTTAGGTTTTGGAGTTATGCAAGTGCAGTAGCAGAAACTTATTTTACGTTAATCGTTAGAAAATTCACTGCAAGACACCCAACTTTGAAATTCGCTACAATTAATCGGAAGTGAATATGAAGTTAAAATTTTAATAGAATGGTACATAATGTATTAAGGTTATGTTGGTTTTTACGGATCTTAATTCCGATTTCAGAAACTCAAGTTATAGACCGAAGTTGAAGGGCTGTCCAACTGAAAAACTGGGCACTGGGCAGCAGGTCGCCCGACTTCAAAAATTCGTTCTGGTCTCGTCTTAAATCCAAAAATTCTAAATTTTGGATATGTTACTACCTTATATGTTTAGTGTATCCAGAAATTTACACTTTATCAATCGGACACTAGAACATAACCTATAACCAATTCTTCACAGCCTGTGCGGAAAATATCCTAAACCAACATCGCCATGTAACTTTCTTATTTCGCCTTCTTTTCTAATTCCAAAATCCATCAATCCAACTACCCCCACAGAATTGTAACCATTTTAAGCACCATTTATAACATGTGAATTGTGTTTTATTTTCTTCAATTAATTTTAGTGTGGCATTATATCGAACACTTGGTGTGCGCATGCCTAAATCCCCCCATTCTTACAACCTTAGGTAACACTACCCCCCCCATTTTACATAACCATCACATACTAACATCATTCTTAATAAACTCATAAACTTGAATAACAAATCTATAACTCTCTTTCATTCATCTCACTCAAAACTATCCAACTTCATTAATCAAGTCACCAACTTACTACAAATCTTTCACACTTCCAACAATCATTTATAACCCTTTATATGCACTTTTACCAAATCATACTGAATCCTAACAAATTGGGGTTTAATCAATATTTTCATTATTTCAAGCAAAAATTATACAATCATCATCATATCTGTTGGACAGTTATGACCCATAGCGTCACTATTTGTACAGATCATGGTGTTGTTGTACAAATTAACTATGTGACAAAGGAAATTGTTCTCTTATCATTTGTGATTAGATCAACAAGATTATAAATGATAGGAGGTCCTTATGATTAGTTCCTATATTGAGATGATATGAGACAGTATCAATCCACAAAGGATTAATCATTAAATATCCCTAGTCAGAGTATTATCGAGATTGGACATCGATAATGCGAAAAGACTATTATTACACTTGTGCGCGTTGTGAGGGCATAACGACATAGTTTTCATATATTTGGGTATAGGATACTCATGCAAGTTTAGTAGTAGGTTGTGTTTTACCGATGGTACGGGAAACAGCTTCGCTCTGGATAGACCCCTCAGAATTCCATTGGTAGTATGACTATGTGTCTATGGAAGTCCGAAATCAGGGTAGGTGTATTTGGCTTAAAAACCTGAGACTTGCACCGCTAATACTTGCGACAATCAATGTACTTTGGTTTTAGGTCGTCCAGGGCTTTAAACAGGTTCTGTGTACGCCTCTTCTAGGATCAAGTGTTGAGTATCCATCCGCATATCATTATTATTTATTTATACGCGCCTTATTATGTGTTTAGAATGCATGTTTAAGGGTGTATGATGATGAGACCTTAACAAAGATAAGAAATTGGTTGCCAATTTGCACGCGAAAAACCCTCACAAATATTAAGCGTTTTCCTCCATTGAGTGATTCTTACTCAAGATCCAAGACTGGCATTGGTTTTGTTGGCCAAAGTCAAGGCTTTTGTCCGTCGAGGATGTGTTTGAATCACGAGAGCTTTGTTCCATATCGGTGTCTTGTCCAAGTTGTGGTTTGTTGGCCAAAGTCAAAACCACTTCTTGTCCATTGACATTGATTACGAAGCTTTCCAAGGTCAATGGGTTCCGCTTAACTAGGATCACTAAGTTTGTTGTGCCAAAGCCAATGTTTAGTTGATTCAGAGGAAAAAGGTTAGGCAATATATTGGATATATTGGCATATATAAGATATATGTCTCGAACTTGGATGTCCCCCTACTGGATCTAGGAATTGGATGGGATCCAATTGATCTTAGAGATCTACCTAGTTAATTATCATACAATTTGTTGGCTAAAGTCAAGATTGTGTGTTTTATTTAACGGGATCCTAGCCCACTAGGAAACACGGTTTCCCAGAGTACTCGACAGAGGGTTAGAGGCTCGCCGAAAATAGTGGGAGGCAAGTATTAAATTTGCAATATTCGTTTAGTTACTTGCCATATGCGCTCATTTCAAATATTACGTCAAATAAATTAAATGTTAGTTGGACTAATATTTAAATCATTGTTTTAATAAATCAGTTGGACTGTATTCAAACTATTCATTTATAGTTGATTATATACTTGGATTATAGTAATCAATATATTTGATTTAATTAATTATAGTTGATTTTATAATTAGATTATAGTAATCAATATAATTAACCTATTAATTATTGTTGATTATATAGTTGGACTATATTAATCATTATGATAAATAGTACCTAAAATCGTTGATTAAATAGTTGGACTATTGGAATCAAGATAAAATTGAAAGATTGACATTTAAAACATAATCCGAGGGAAAATGTATTTAAATGATTTAATTTTCAAATTGGGAATAAAATTTCAGGATGGTCCTGGAAACTAATAAGTTACTTTATTTAATAAAATAACATGGCCTTAGCCCGGAGTTAAGCAAATAGTAGAGCATGATATTTGGAATATTCATGTGATGAAAACTTTAGTGCTTAATCCATTAAACTTGCCAATTAGACTCCTTAATTTCTTAATCAGAACTAAGGATTAGATCCTTAAAGTATGACAATGAAATTGAAAGATCTTCATAGATCTTAGAAGTACTAAATTGCAATAAATAACTTTTGGAGAGTTAATGGCTATTCTCAAGGAGACAGAGCCAAAAGTTTGCAATAAGGCAAGAAGCGCAAGGCGCATCTTACTTCGATATTCCAAAAGGCCAAGGCTTGGCCAAAGGCTTCTGGAATGTCGAAAATGGGCAAAGGAAAAATCATTATAATCTTCTGGGAAGATAAAAGACATATCCTAAAATGTCTGCCTAAATTGGCAAACGGGATCGCGGAAGCGTGACTGCCGTTTGAACAAAGTAGACATGAAGGAATTGAAGACGAGCAAGGCTCTGACTTCAAATATGTTTGTCATAATTATGTTCACTACTAGTATTAAAATTGGATTTTAGATACTGGATGTAGTACATAAATATATACTGGTGTGCAGTATCTGCTGATAAGTAGGATACTGACTTCAGTAGAGATTAATCTACGAATCAGAAACGGGACGAAAGTCGCTGTTTTAATCGTAGATACCTAAGTTTAGGAACTACCCTTCGGGTGTGTACTTAAATTAGGAAACTATTAAAATGTAACTAGTTTGACTAGATACATTATCTCTATATCAGGGTTTAACCCGTTGCGGGTATACCTTTATATTCTAGAACACTAAAGTATTTTATTATATAAAGATGATATTGAGATAAACAAATTAGATGTGAATAACAATATTTATATTTTGAATATAAATAAATCTCAAACATATATTATGACAAACAAATAGCTCAAACTGTTTTGATCAGAAGAGACTAATTTGTGGCATTGTTGTCTGGGACACAATTAAACAAGAATCGTATATCCACACTTCTAAAGAGTGGATACTAGGACAAATTTGATTCTATTCAAATAAACTCTACGAATCTAGTTTATTAGGCAAAGTGCATGTAACACTCTTTACTTGGTAAAAGTGTAAGTGCCACCGATCTGTTAGCCCTTATTCATAGTGAAGTAGGTGGGCCATATCTAGCTAGGCTAGAGGTGGATATGAAATATTTCGTGACCTTTATGGATGTGGCATCGCGTTATGGTTATATGTTTCCTTTGAAACACAAATCAGAAACTTTTAGAGTTTCGACACGAAATAGACAAACAGATCGGCTAAAGTATAAAACCATCATTGTTAGATCATGATGAAATTACTTAAGCGATAAGTTTCTCATATACTTGAAAGATTATAGTGTTATTTCAATGAGGACTCCTCCCGGAACACGTCAATTTGACGGTGTGTCCGAACGAATAGACCGAATTTTGTTGGACATGATAAGGTTAATCATGAGTCACTCTGAGCTACCATTTCCTTCAACGGATACGCATTGACAGTGCAAAACTTATTTAGAATAAGGTTCCATAAAATCTGTCTGACAGATTTCTTATTAGATATGAACAGGAAAGAAACTGGGTTTCTCATTCCTGAAGATTTGGGAATGCTAGGCATATATTTGGATGATACCAAACTAAAACCCAAATTGGATAAGTGTCTAATTGTAGGTTATCCTAAGGAAACCAAATTATAGTACTTATACAACTCACAAGAGAACAATGTAATTGTTGCTCTCCATGCGGTTTTCCTAAGAGGAATACCTATATGCAGTGGTTTGTGGGAGGAAAGTAAAACTCGATGAAAATCAGAGTAATACTATTCCAGGCACCGAATCCTAATGGAACAAAAATAGTTCATCAAGGATGAAACTATACCAGTAATCTTCGAATACACAAGGACCACGTTAGTCGGAGAGAGTCAGAAAATAACCTGGGGTATGGGTTTCTGATCTCACCTCGTTAAGATGTCAATCTTATTGAGGAATACGAACTGACTATGTATGAGGAAGTGATACAAGGTATTGACTCCCTATTATGGCAAAGTGCCATGAATCCAAAATGGATTCCATGTATACCAACTGTGTTTAGATACTAGTTGATGTACTGCAAGGCATTGTGCCTATTGGTACTATATAAGTCTTCAAGGAAGACGTACATGGAAGGCAACATACCAATGTACTAAGCTAGGCTTGTAGCGAAAAGGTATCGTTATCAATATTGTGTCGATTACGACGAAACCTTTTATATGTTGCCATGGTAAATCCATTTGGATAATGCTTGCTGATGCTGTATGATTCATTAATGAAATATGGCAGCTGTAATGCCAAAACCGCTTTCCTTAACGGAAACCTCTTGGAGGATGTTTACAACATCCTGACGGTTTTGTCATACCAAAACTAGCAAACAAGGTTTGCAGGTTAATCGATCCATGGATGGATTGAAGCAAGCATAATGTTCTTGAATTTTCATTTTGATGTAATCATAATGGTGTATGATTTAATTCAAAACGGAAATGATTCTTTTGTATATAAGGAGGTTAATTGGAGGGCACTAACAGTGACTGTCCTATAAAATAATGATAATATGTCATTTCTTGGAAATGATATTCCCATAAAATAATCGGCGAAAGCTTGACTTTCGAGATAATTCTCCATAGAATTCTTGGGAGAAACAACCTTTATTCTAGGAATAAAGATCTACCAGGATAGATTTAAAGTTGTTGATACTCTCCGAGAACTCGTACATTTAAAAATGTACACGACCTGGTGTCTCATACGCTTGGAGCATATTGAGTCACAATCGGGCCAACCCAAGTGATAGTCATTGGATTGATGTTAAGAACATCCTTTAGTATCTTAGAGGAACTAAGGATGATGTCTTATACTATGGAGAAGGAAAACTTGAAGTGACCGGGTTCACTGTTGCAAGTTTCCTAAACCAATAAAACGACTATAAGTCGTAACAACGGTACTACAAAGTTTGAATAACGGAACAGTGAGCTGGAAATCTTCCAAGCAAGATACTGTTACCGAATAGACAACAAAAGTGGATTATTGCTGCAGCTGAGGCAGCAATAGAAGCCATTTGGGTCGATACAAAATCTAATTAGATTAGATATAGTTCTGTTAGCAGCTGAGCTAGGCTACAACGCAGGCTAAAGAATTAATGGTCTCATCAACGATACAGATATATAATTCGACTATTCATCTGATTCGTACGGATCATACATCGTGGCGATGTGATGAATGAATAAATCGCATCAGATGATAATCATGCAAATCCGTTGACAAAAGTCTTTTCTCAGTAATTTGAGCGAATCGTACATAGTTCGGGTGTAGGACACTCGAGTGACTGGCTATAGGCCAAGTGGGAGATTGTTGGACATTTATGACCCATAGCGTCACTATTTGTACAGATCATGGTGTTGTTGTACAAATTAACTATGTGACAAAGGAAATTGCTCTCTTATCATTTGCGATTAGATCACCAAGATGTATAAATGATAGGAGGTCCTTATGATTAGTTCCCGGATTGAGATGATATGAGAAAGTATCAATCCATAAAAGGATTAATCATTAAATATCCCTAGTCAGAGTATTATCGAGATTGGACATCGATAATACGTAAAAGACTAGTATTACACTTGTGCGCGTTGTGAGGGCATAATGACATAGTTCTCATATATTTGGGTATAGGATACTCATGCAAATGTAGTGGGAGGTTGTGTTTTACCGTTGGTACGGGAAACAGCTTTGCTCTGGATAGACCCCTCGGAATTCCATTGGTAGTATGACTATGTGTCTATGGAAGTCCGAAATCAGGGTAGGTGTATTTGGTCTTAACTTGAGACTTGCACCGCTAATACTTGCGACAATCAATGTACTTTGGTTTTAGGTCGTCCATGGCTTTAACAGGTTCTGTGTACGCCTCTGCTGGGTATATTGAGAATCGTAGTGTGTTGGGTGTGATGTCGAGACAGAAGTATCACTCCAGTCATAGTGGAGATGATGGTCACGTAGGATACGGGACTGGTTCTCTTAAATGCTGCAGCTATCGAGATATTATGACTAGGCCATGTTTATCCGATTATAGAGACTAGTTACCAAAGATTCGATATGTGCTTCGTACGGGGAAGACACATTTCCAGCCCCAGGCCTAGCACGTGACATCAAGATGCTGGATCGAGATACGCAATACTACGTATACTACGCCTGATATAGATCATATATTCCCGTAAGGATATTTCTGGAGAATTGGGTAGGCATGGCACTTTGCTAGAAGCCAACCTTGTCTTGTAAATCTGTATAAATGTAGTACTAGGTACTTACGTGTTCGGATAGTTCGATGACCGAATTTACTGCCAACATATCCGGGGATCTCATGGGTCGCTTCCCGAAGGTTCACCAATGATGTATGACTCACACTTTAATTAATCTGGGATTAATTAGATGAGAGAGAAAATTAATCTGGGATTAATTACGAAGATATTTTATCTAGGATAAAATATCATTTAAAGAGAGATAACGATTAATTTGGAATTAATCGATAAAATAATATATTCGATATATTATACGAAATTGGATTTTGACGCGGAATTGAAATTAGATTTTAATTCGGGCGAGCGAGTTAATTTAGAATTAATTCGTTAGCGACGCGAATAATGATTTTGCTAGGCATAATAATTTAATTGCGTCGCAATGGAAAATTCGTTAATTTAGAATTAGCGAACCCGAGCCCGGGAGTGTTTGCGAGCACATTCGCATTTCGAATTCGAGTACGGCACACAAGTCACATCAAGCGTCAAATCGCTAGTCACATCAAGCGTCAAATCATTAGTCACTTTGAGTGATGTGACAACTTGTCACTTGATTGATTGATTGATGTAAATAGTGATGTGAGTGGTTGATAGCATTTAATGCCATTTTGGAGCCCAATTTTCTGTTGACTTTTGGAAAGCCTTTTACAAAATTTGGTATATGTTTTTAATTGATTTTAGAAATAAATTTTAACAACACAACACATAACACTCTCTCTCATTTTCTCTTCCTCTCTCACACGCCCAAGGGGCTGCATTTCTCTTCTAATGTCTGCCTAAAAACCGAGAGCTCAAGGGGAAGCAAAGAGTGATTTTTATGGCAAAAATCAAGAGTGCTAGCACACATTCGAAATCTTGCGAAGGTGATAGGGAAACCTACCCGTGAGCTTGGAATCACATCACGAAAGCTTGGAGCTTGGAGGTAGATTCATGGCCAAATTTGGAGGACACCAAACCAGTGAACTGCCGTGACCACCAAGGAGGGCAGAAAAGCTTTTTCGTGTTCGTCGCATCGCTCAATCGCTCGATGTAAGTATTCCGCAACTTCCTCGTGTATTCGTACTTATGTTTGATGCTTGATAATCGATCCTCAAGACTTAGATATTTCCCAACAATATCCATGTTCATAACATAATTCAAGCATCAAATCATCAAATTCATCATTTGAATAAAATTTGGGTTTTTGGGTTCCTTACCTCTTCCTCTTGCTTTCTCCATTTCCTAAACTCTTCAAGGATTCATCCAGCTTTTAACTTGCGTTTTTGACTCGGTTCTGGTCTGAATTTAAAAAAATATTTAACACGGAAGTTGTAGGTCTCAGTCTCAGATTTCCAATGATATAAATTCATAAAAATCAGAGATCGCACGAAAACGTTACACCCCAAAAACTATGGATGGTCCAATGAAAGCATGATACAGTCTCGTCCCGGGACTTCGAGAAATTTACCGATTGTCCCCAAAGTCATCTCATGAACATATTTGAGTCTTATCATAATTTATTTTACATTATCTTCATCCAACGATATCATAATACTATATCGAAATAGTAACTAAACTACCGGTCGTTACAAATTCTCCCCCTCTTAAATAGGATTCATCCTTGAATCCTTTCTGGTGTCTAACTCGTGGTTTTCGTAGTTTCGTGAATATCTAGAGATTCTATTATATTTCTCTCCTTATCTCCAATGTTTACTAGTTATTTGATTCTTTCTTCTTTTCTCTCTTTTAGATTCTCATTTCGTGAGTCTTCCGTTGGGTATCATTGACTATTTCTTTCTAATCCTTTTGTTGTACTCAATATATCCTTTCTAAAAAAATCTATTCCTTCTAAACCTTTAATCATGTTCCACAATATCTCAACTTGATCAGATTCTTAGTAATTGGTATCTTCACTCTCATCGAAGGTTCAAATTTCTTCATATCTGTACTTGATATTTCTCTATTTCACTTGTCCAACTTGATCATAGTATTCTTTCTCATTACTTAGCTATCAACTTTCTATACTCCACTTGTCTCATTCTTCATTCCTAAGGGACTTAAGGCTTTTCTATCTTACTGATATTGTTTAATAACGGCACTTGTACCTGAAGTGTTACCCCTGAATAACTTCTTAGTGATAACTCTCGGTTTGGTCATGAATAAAGCCTATATCCATTAGTACTTTGCTTACAAAAGTCGTTACATACAATCTTGTTATTACTTACTGACCGGTGCGTAATCACACGTGTATAACGCAAGCGCACGTATCGTTCAAGTAGTATAAAACGTATCGATCCCACGAGGACTTAATACATAATCTATTAATTTTATGAGGTCAAATGATTACTAGTATCTAACAGGTTGATTGATTGATTTGAAATGATGATTATTTTAAATTTAAAAATAAGTAAATAAAATTGCACGAAAGTAGGTTTAAGAAAATTCAATATTAGGAAACTATCTAGGGTTGTGAATCTTCCAATATCATTTTAAAGATGAAGTGGTTATTTCATGTTTGTATAATATATTGGTTTACTAACCTGGAACATGAAATTATGCAAAAGCCTCTGTCGATGGTCAGACGTAAATACCCAGTTTAACCCAATTGAACCATATGTCTACGTCAACCAAATTACCAGGATTCATTAAGTTTAAGTTCCAATTATGGCTACCCCTAACCGACAGGTATATGTCTATCCTGTAAGGAAATCTATTAAAGGGTTATCTATCCTCAAGGAAGATCATGGCTATTAAGTCTAAGGCTGAAACCTAAATTCCTTTGTCAAGTTTATTTTAGATTTACCAGATCAATCTTATTAGTGGCCAATTAACAAGACGCATTAAGCTTAAGACTTAATAAGTAAACCTTTAAATTACCCAAACTATAAAATAACCCCTTATAAACCGGTGATATTGGATTTCATCACAATCCCATATAACTGGCTTAGTTACGACACATATTTACGGGTAGTAAATACTTAAATAAAATAAAAGACATAAAGTAAAATGTTGAAAAGTAAATTGCTGAAAAGTAAATGACGGAAAGTAAATGCTGAAATTAAATACTGAAAATTAAACGCTGAAAAGTAAATACTGAAAAGTAAATTACTGAAAAGTAAATGCTGAAAAGTAAATTGCTGAAAAGTAAATGCTGAAAAGTAAATTGCTGAAAAGTAAATGCTGAAAAGTAAATTGCTGAAAAGTAAATAAAGTAAAAGTACAATAAAAGAAAATGTTGAGGTAAAAGGATCCACTTTTATTACTTCTATTTTAGATATCTCCCTTAATATAATATATTAACTTAGCATGATAATTACCAACAAGCCATATAGGCGGTATCTAGATTAAGTCAAAATAATAATTAACTACCAACCGACCAATCAGGCGGTATCCAGTTTAGTCAGGTTAAAACCAATTTAAATAATTACCAACCGACCAATTTGGCGGTATCATTGTTAAGTCAGGTTTTAACTAGTTTATATATATATTATAATTAAGGGAGATTAATCTAAATATTAGTAATAAACGTTTTACCTTTTACCCCAGCAAAGGGGAGTTACCTCCTCATTACTGAAAAGTAAAAACTGAAAATTAAAGAAAGAAAAGTATTGTGCGTAAAAGTAAATTGCGGAAAGAAAAAATTGAAAAGTAAAGAAAAGAAAATGCGAAAGCGGAAATTAATTACTGAAAGCTGTAAATAAACAAACAAGATAAAATCTTCTTAGTATTCTTAAGGAATTCCTTAGAAGAAAGTATGAATTTACAAATCAAATGGCTTGGTATTTATAGGCAAAAGTTTTCCTCCATCAAATCATCCACCAAATCCATTATTAATTGCTCCACTAATTGCTCCACTAATTGCTCCACCAGATCCATTATTAATTGCTCCACTAATTGCTTATCATGTTTGGTGGTGATTTGATAATTTTTATTATTTATTTATTAATTTATTTTTTTGCTTTGAAAATGATTGAAAATGACTTTAATAATTACACACAACACATTTCTGGATGGTTCATCAATTTCGGGCATGAAATCTTCAGAATTCGAAATTATTTTGTCTTTCACGGTTGTAGATCTGTGAGTCTTATTTAATCTGGAACTTGAATTAGCTCAATCCGATATCGGAGTAAAATGTTATGCCCAAAATACGACAGATGCGCAAAATTGGAATTTCCAAAACTGCACTTCGTTAAAACGCCCTTTCAAGTTTCCAATCTCCAAAATTAATATGTCAAGTCCAATTTTTACCCTTATTTGACCCACATTTCGTCCTAAATGATTTCATTGTGTCCCAATATTATTTTATCTGCAAAATAAACTAAAATATATCAAAACGTTCATCAAACCCGAGAAACTAAACAAAATATTAAGTAAAAGGGGCGGTAAATATTGATACAAGAAACAAAATAAAATAACAAAATAACAAAATAACAAAATAAAATTAAACTAATATTTTGCTAGTCCTCGAGCAAAACAACAAAATAAAATACAAGAAACAATTAAAATTAAACTAAGCCACTTTCGTAGGGATCACGGTTGCATTTAGCATATGCAACAAGCCTTTAAACCCCTAGGTTTCCCTAATGGACGAGTTATAGTCTCGTGAGGGCTTACAACAACGATACCCACAAACATTTTAAAAAAATAAAAAGATAATAAAACTAATGCACACAAAAGCAAAAAAACAAGAGAAAAGAGAATAAAGAAGTTAGTGACTAATCAGGTGAAACTTATACTCCAAGTTACTAGTTGTTTTCTTTCTTTCTAAATTACCGAATAAGTAAATTCTCTGATTATATTTACCATTCTCCATATGCACAGCCGACAAAATATTAATCTTTGTGATGATAACGTCTCCTATCTGCTCTATCTCCCTGATGAGATGATATTTCCTTTCTATATGCTTTTCCCTCTTGTGGCTTCTTGGTTCTTTGGAGTTTGACACCGCTCCACTATTATCGCAATAGAGGGTGAGTGGTCTATCCATATCTGGAACAACTTCTAGATCTCCCAAGTATTTACGGAGCCAGACTGCTTCCTTAGCTACTTCACAAGCCGTTATATATTCAGCCTCCATGGTGGAGTCGGCAATGCAAGATTGCCTTATGCTCCGCCACACAATAGCCCCACTACCTAGGGTGAACACTGATCCAGATGTGGATTTCCTAGAATCAACATCCGTCTGAAAATCAGAGTCTGTGTTTCCCCTTAGGATCATATCCTCACTGGAATATACTAGCATATAATCTCTCGTTCTCTTAAGATACTTGAGAATGTGTTTCACAGCCACCCAGTGATCCAATCCCGTGTTTGATTGAAACCTACTGACTACTCCCACTGCAAAGCAGATGTCCGATCTCGTGCATAACATGACATATATGAGACTACCAACTGTTGAGGCGTATGAGATATGTCTCATTTCCTCAACACTTTGAGGTGTCTTAGGGGACTGTTCCTTTAACAAATGAATTCCATGCCGATAAGGCAGATTACCTTTATTGGAATTCTGCATCCCAAATCGCACAAGGATCTTGTCGATTTAGGATGCCTGAGACATAGCTAACAGTCGTTTCTTGCGATCCCGAAGTATCTAGATCCTAAGAACATAACTGGCCTCTCCCAAATCTTTCATTTGGAATTGTTCAGCTAGCCAGGTTTTTACGTCTGATAATATCCTTACGTCATTCCCAATGAGTAAAATATCATCAACGTATAAAACAAGAAAAACCACATTCCCGTCAATGACGCGCTTGTATACACAAGGCTCATCAACATTCTGCTCAAAATTATAAGACTTGATCGTTGTGTCAAATCTTATATTCCAAGATCGAGATGCCTGCTTGAGTCCATAAATGGACCTTTGCAGTTTGCAAACTTTTTGCTCTTGACCTTGGGCGATGAACCCTTCTGGTTGTATCATATAGATACTTTCATCAAGATTGCCACTCAAGAATGCAGTCTTGACATCCATTTGCCAAATTTCATAGTCATAATATGCGGCAATGGATAGAAGAGTACAGATGGATTTAAGCATAGCTACAGGCGAGAAAGTTTCCTCATAGTCAACTCCCTCTTTCTGGGTATAACCCTTGGCCATTAGTCTAACCTTGAAGGTCTGTACCTTCCCATCTGATCCCATCTTCCTCTTGTAGATCCACTTGCAACCTATGGGTTTCACCCCATCAGGTTGGTCTACAAGTTCCCAGACCGAGTTGGAGTACATGGACTCCGTCTCTAGGTTCATGGCTTTGAGCCATTCCTTTTTGTCAGAATCATCCATTGCACTACTATAGGTCAATGGATCATCTATACCATCGCTGGAGGCGACAACTTGTGCCTCTCCAACCCCTAGGTAGCGATCAGGTTGTCGCACAACCTTCCCACTGTGTCTAGGTGGTAGATCATTCTAACTAGGTAGCATCTGACTATCAGATGTCAAAGGTGCTATGTATTTGTCAACTTTCGTTAATGATGGCGTGCTGGTCGAACCAGTAAGTAACTCATCGAGTAATATTTTACTACGAGGCTTGAACTCCCTCATGTAGTCCTCCTCTAGAAATGTAACATTTATCGATACAAATACTTTGTTATCATCGGGACTGTAGAAGAATCCATCCCTAGTCTCCTTCGGGTACCCTACAAATAGGCACACCTGAGAACGTGGTTCCAACTTTGTAGTCTTATTCTTCAGCACATGTGCTGGACACCCCCATATGCGGAAATGTCATAAACTAGTTTTACGACCATTCCACAACTCTAAGGGAGTCTTAGGAACAGACTTAGATGGAACTAAATTAAGGATATACATTGCGGTTTGCAGTGCATATCCCCAGAATGAACTAGGTAGTGAGCTATAACTAAACATAAATCTCATCATGTCTAGTAGGGTCCGATTTCTCCTTTCTGCAACACCATTTTATTGTGGTGTTCCAGGTGCTGTGAGTCGGGATACTATCCCATGCTCAACTAATAATTCCTCGAAATCTCTGTCCAGGTATTTCCCTCCACGATCTGATCGTAGAGTTTTGATTGTCTTACCTAATTGGTTCTCAACCTCAGCACGATACTCCTTGAACTTTTCAAAGGTATCTGATTTGTGATGCATTAGGTAGACATACCCATATCTTGAATAATCGTCAATGAATGTGACGAAGTATTCATAACCACCTCGGGCTTTTACAATCATCGGTCTGAAAACGTCCGAATGTATTAGTTCTAGTGATTGATTGGCTCTTATACCTTTTCCAGTGAAAGGTCTCTTGGTCATTTTTCCTTCTAAACAAGATTGACAAACTGGTAAAGTCTCGAGCTTTAACTAGTTTAAGGCTCCGTTCTTTATCAATCTATTTATCCGGTCAAGGTTGATGTGACCAAGTCTAAGATGCCATAGATATGTGTCATCGTGAGAAATATTTGGCCGTTTTGTTTTAGGTTTTTCAACCTTAAACATTTCAGTGTTGAGTAGTGACCTATGTGTTAACGGTCTTAACACATACAAGTTATTTTCTGAGTTTCCTATGCATATAGTTAATCCATTTCTACCAATAATAACCAAATTGCTATTAAAAGAAACTGAATAACCATCATCCAAAAGTCTAGAAACAGAAATCAGATTCCTGCGAAATCCAGGAATGAATAACACATTGTTCAAATTTAAATAACTATTATTAATAAAATTTAAACTAGAAACACCCACTACTCTTGCTGAAACGGCATCCCATGTCCCGACCCTCATGGTGTAATCACCTTCAGCAAGGTCCCTCCATGAATCAAATAGCTATAAAGAAAAACAAACATTGTTAGTGGCCCCAGAATCAATAATCCAAGCGGATTTATCATCCTCCACTAATAGAGATTCAATAACGAGTAAATAATATTTACCTATTTCCTTTTTCTCCTTTAGCTCAACAAGGTATTTAGGACAGTTCATTTTCCAATGCCCATTCTTATCGCAGTGGAAACATTTTCCTTTGGGCTTGGCATCCTTGGAGCCTTTCTTGTTCTTCTTTTTCATGGGATTACCCTTAGCCTTTCCAGTGCTTTTCTTCTTCTTCTTTGCAGATTTAGAAGATTCAAAAACATTTGCCTCTACATTGGACTTACGAGGATCCACAAGCATGGACTCGTAATGGGTGAGCTCATTAAGCAGTTATGTCAAAGTAAAAGACAACTTGTTCATAACATAGTTGCTTTTAAACTGTAGGAAACTCTTCGGAAGAGTTTCCATAATCATGGTCACCTGGCTACGCTCCTCAATATGAGTTCCATGGGTTTCAGCAGTGTTGAGATAAGTCATCATCCTTAAGACGTGCTCTCAGACTGATGTCTCATCCTTCATCCTAGCAGTCATCGCTGAGACCATAGCCTTATGGCGTTGACGCTCCGAAGGCTGCCCAAACTTGCCTTGCAATGACTCCATCATCTGAGATGCTAGAGCCATAGGTTCATGCTTTGCAGCAAGAACCTCAGACATCCCTGCTAGCAAGTAGCAGCAGGCTTTCTCATTTGCCGTGACCCATTTTTGGTAGGTATCGCGCACAGCTTGGCCAGCATTTCTGGCTGGCTCGGGAGGACGTTCCTCCTTCTGGACAAACTTCAGGTCTTCACAGACCAGGATAGCGTTCATGTCACTTTTCCACTTAACATAGTTTTCTCCAGTCAATTTATCGTTTAAAAGTATGGAAATAATTGGAGAAACCATGGCTGAAAATAAAATAAACATGCATTCAACATTCATTCATCGCATATTAAAATCATCAAAGAATTTTGGCATAAAATTAAACATGATGCAAGAACCATGAATACTGAATTAGAAACCTAAGAGAATTACTACGCCACGGAAAACCTATCATCCCACAAGTAAGTGCCGCCGTAGGGTAGGTCAAGTACTCGCATGATAGATCGAGACAATCTCAGTCAATTTAATATATGCGGGAATAACTCTTATTCCTATATTAAACAACTACCATTTTATTTGATCAAGGAATTTCATTAACAGTTAATTATTCCTTTGTGAGTGTAACCTGCCGTTTCAGGATTCTTTGACTTAACGAGTGAAGTGCCACCGTAGGGTAGGTCAGTTCACAAGATACATCTAGAATCTCTATCCTCTCGGAACCCAAACCTGATATTGACCCAAAATGGACACCCTCCGTAGGGGGACGAAAACAAAGCCGTCTCGAGGTGCCTTTTGAATCTCACGTTTTTGGACTAACAACGGAGATCGTGGGATGTCCTATCGTATATCCCTCTCCCACTCACTATTTTAAATATTAAGGTTTCTATCTAAAATATCTAATATTTTATTTTAACTAGTGTGGATAAACTTATGGCGGCTAAATCATAATTGTTATTTACACTAGTTTGTCATAAGTGAGCTAAATCAATTTTAACTATTAAAATTGTGTCACTAATATTAGTCTTTACTAATATGTTTACTCTATTAAACTAATTTAATTAGAGTGGTATAAGTGAGTTACAATATTTTAACTCTTAAAATACTAGGCACTTAAGGGTCTAAAATCATGGAATTCTAAACGGTCAAAATTCAATTAAACATTTTAATAAATTTTTAGTGCGTTATAAAATCCAATGGTACGTGGAATTGTATCCTGAGTGCAGACCATATTTCCGTCCATTCGGAATCGGCTATGGAATTTATATCTGGGTTTCCATCCTATATACCTATGGAATTTATTATGCATCAAATAAGCCCAATATATTAGAATTCAAGTTTTAGACTATAAATCCAATTAATCTAATTAATGATTTCAATGCATATCATTTTTTAACTTAAACATTTTAAATTACATAAAATCATAATTTTATGTTTATAATGATAATGCATCTATGACATGTTATGGCAAGTAAAATGCATGAGTGGGCACCCTAATCTATATAACATGTTATTCAAACAATTTGAAATAAACATACATATAACATAAAAATTATTTTGCATTGACCGGGCTCTTATTTTTCCTATACTAATCTAATTAGTACAAAAGATTCACCAAGGCATTCCTTGGCCTTCAAATCCCGCTCCAAAGTGGTGTTGGCTCTCTTTGCGACTTCGGTGCTCCAAATTACAAAGAATTGAAACTTTACATTGAAAATTAAAATTACAACAAATATAAACAATGGCCTTATGGCCTTACATCCCAAAACCAAACCAACTACAAAATTAAGAGCCAGAAAAATTTACGACCAATGCAAAATCAATTCATCACATGAATATCACAATGTGCCCACTCATCTAAACATGCATATCATATTTATAACTCATATAAATATATTAAAAATAGAAACTTTAAATGAAAAAGTGAAGGGTTAAGAGCACTTTTCAACCTCGCTCTTGATGCCAATTGTAGGAAACGCTTTCCCTCGCGCAGCGGAAGTGGTTAGGCCCACAGATCGAACAAGAAATTTTTTTATGTTTTGCCCTTCCTTTGGCCGAATGGTACCAGTGGGTATACTGAAATTTTTCTTCTGCTTTACTCAAGATTTCAGCCCCGGAATGCCCCCGAAACAGTCCCCGAACAGCCCCTTGAACTGCAGTGAAATAGCGGACTGTTTTGCACCCGTTACACGCGTGAACTGCACCCAAACCAGTCCACAATTTGTGTAATCTGCTGTAGCCTTTTAGGTCTGATTTATCACTAAAAAAAAATCCTAAATCAGCCCTAAAATATCCCAAAGTGTTTCCCAAAAAACGAATTAAAAACAAACAAAACTGAGCCCCAAATTGTGATGATGTGCGCGCGGCAGTGAGGTAATTTTGTCCTCAATGCCGTGACTTGCTTGTGAGAGGGAGAGAAGGTTTTCCAATGCCACAAGGTCTTCCGAGCTATGTCTCGTTACTCACGGAGGGTAGTGTGGGCTATGCTCATAAATTAATTCTCTAAACGTTTTAGAGATCTAATCATACACCAAAATAATTTTCTGGTTCTTCAATAATCTTTCTCAATTTTTGAGAGCATGAAGAAGAGAAGGAGGCTAGGGTTTTCTCTTTTGTGTATATCTGAAAAGAAAAATATAAACTTTCTTTCTATACTTAGGGTAATTTTTTTCATAAAACAAATCAACCACTAGGCTCCTAATCCCTCTAAGTTTCGGCCAGGACAAGGATTTTTTCTTTGATTTTGTTTCCAAAACAAACAAATCATATTCCTTACACAAGAGGGAATTCGGCCAAGCTAAGGAGTTTTGATTTGATTTTGTTTCCCAAACAAACAAATCCTAATCCTTATCCAATGAGGAATTCGACCATGGTGATGAATTTTGATTTGATTTTGTTTCCTAAACAAACAAATCATATTCCTTATCCAATAAGGAATTCGACCATGGTGATGATTTTTATTTCCATAATAAATCTTAGCCTTATTAAATTATATCATATATAATTCAATGTTCTAATTTTAATAATTATCATATAATTATTAATACCTTACATTAACTTTTAATGTATAGTCTCAAGTGTGATGTAATTAATATTATTAATCATATTAATAATATTTATACTTTGTGAGTATATAATTGGACTGACCAATTATATTAACTCCGCTAAAGTATATTGAGCTAGCACGGGGACCAAATGGACCTACGGTTCTGAGCTCCAATAATCTCGAAATATTAATTAAGCTCTTAATTAAATATTTCGAATTATTAACTTCGGGTTATTCCACTAAAAATCCGAAGTTGCACTCTCGTTGCCGTAGATGAAATAATAAGCTAAACCAAGTCGGTGTCCACCGATATAGTCATTGCATACGAATTGATCATTCACGAGTATCTCGTAATTAGAGCCGGGTCATAATATCCGTTATACCCCTCTAATTTTTTTTACCTTAAGTACCATTGATTCTCCAATAAACGATTTATTCATAACTATTATGAATATTAATCTTTCTATTCGTAATAGAAAGACTTGAGCGCTCAAATCGTTCAAATACCGAATCAACCCTTAAGAAAGATACTCATCTACTTCTCGCAAGAAGGAGTGAACTCCATGTCTATGTAAAACGTTCCCAGCTACAAAACAAACTGTGCCCCCAAAGTACATAGCTATTGGTTGGGATTGCTACACCAACCTCACCTTTGTAAATCAAAGGACACAGCCTGCCATGCAGGAGTTCGTAGTACACTCAGGATTAAGATCAATCCATATATGTGTTAGACATTATGTCCCATAGCGTCACTGTTTGTAAATGATATTGTATTATTGTACAAAATTAACTATGTGATAATGAAATTGCCTTTTGCCGTTTTGTAATATTATTTACTTTGATATATAAATGGCGAAAGTCCATATGATTAATACCGGATTGAGATGATATGAGACAGTATCAATCCATAAAGGTTTAATCATTAAATATCCCTAGTCGGATTATTATCGAGATCAGACATCGATAATGCGGAATAGACTAGTATTGCGCTTGTGCACGTTGTGAGGGCACAACGACATAGTTCTCATATATTTAAGTATTGGATACTTATGCAAGTGCGATAGGAGGTTGTGTTTTACCGATGGTACGGAAAACAGCTTCGCTCTGGATAGACCCCGCGGAATCCCATTGGTAGTATGTCTGCGTGTCTATGGGAGGCCGCATCAGGGTAGGTGTATATGGTCTTAACCTGAGACTTACATCGCTAGTACTTGCGACAATCGGTAAACTTTGGTTTTGGTGGTTGGGGACCTTAACCGGTTCAGTGTACACCTCTTCTGGGTTTATCGAGAATCGTAGTGTACTGGATGTGATGTCGAGATGGAAGTATCACTTCAGACATATGGAGGTGATGATCACGCAGGACACAGAACTAGTACTCTATAAAAGGTTGCAACCATCGGGACAATATGACCAGGTCAGGATTGTCCGATTTAAAGAGACTAGTTGCTTGATGTCCGATATATGTTTCGTACGGGGCAGACACATTTCCAGCCCCAGGCCTAACATGTGATCATCCGATACTGGTTCGATATACGCAATACTACGGTATTCTACGCTTGATATAGATCTTATATTCCTATAAGAATATTTCTGGAGAATTGGGTAGGCATGGCGCTTTGCTAGAAGCCAACCTTGTCTTGTGAATCGGTAAAAACGTAGTACTAGGTATGTACGTGTTCGGATAATCCGACGACCGTATTTACTGCCAACATATCCGGAGATCTCTTGGGTCGCTTCCCGAAGATTCACCAATGACGTATGATTCAAACTCGATTAATCTTGGATTAATTACGGAGAGACTTTATCTTGGATAAAGTACTATACAAAGAGAGAGAACGATTAATTTGGAATTAATCGTAAAATTATTATATTCGATATAATAATCGAAATTCGATTTCGACGCGAAATTAAAATTAGATTTTAATTCGGGCAAACGAGTTAATTTAGAATTAATTCGTTAGCGACGTAAATAATAATTTCGCTAGGCGCAATTATTTATTTAAATTCGATTTAATTAACGTCGCGACGTAAGTTCGGTATTTCGGAAATATCGAACCCGAACGCGTGAGTGCACGTGGGCCCACTTTCATTTGGAAACGTGTGGGGCCCACATGACACATGTCATATTATGCATTATTTAACTCTAATGCATTGCATGGAGATAGTGTACAATGCACTCAATGGTTTTGCATGGAAATTGAGTGTTTGACACTCTAAGCCATTGCATGATTTGTGTCATAAGTTTATTATTAATTTAATAAATATTATGGCATAAATATAAATTGATTTTTTGTAACAAAAATCATTGAACTCTCCTCTCTCTCACATTGCCGAAACTACATGCAGTTTTGGGCTCTCCATTTCTTCATTTTTGTGGCAAGATTTGAAGAAGTTGTGCATTCAAAATCACAACAAAGGCTAGCACCTTTAAGGGATCATACATAGGTGATATGGGAAACTAATCCTTGAGCTTGGGAGGATCAAACAAAGCTTGGAGCTGCACTTTCCACCTTGGCCGAATTCATCACTGCACAAAGGAGAAGTTTTCATTTCATCAACGCATCCGCATTCCGATTTTTGTGAGTATGATTCCGCCATACTTCAATATTGTTCATTCATTTATATATATTTTGTTTGCTCTTGTTGATCTTGGGGCTTGGTAATAGAAACCAACAATGGTATCATTGAGCTTAAAGAACATGCCAAATATATTAGGATGTTATTTGGGGAAAATTGTATGAAGCATGATTTGATGAGTTTGCTTGATTAAATATGCTTAGATGCATGTTATTTAGATTATACATCATCAATTTCATGGAAAATAAATTGGATTAATTTTTCCAACCCAAATGAGGCTTGGCCGAATACATGCAAGCATATGGACTAGATGATTTTTTAATTTTAAGACATTAGATGACTTGAAACAATATGGAATGATGATTTGTAACTCGATTGGATTGAAAACGAAATCGGAACCATTTTAATTACCTTGGCCGAATGCTTGATGGAGGATTAGGGACTTGATTTTTTGATTAAATAATGTTGGACATATATTTAAGATAAAAATATGATTAATGGATTAATTTGATATTTTGGGAATATTGATTTAAAGAATTAATCATGATAATACACTTTAATTAATTAAGTTATAAAATTTGGAATTTTAAAATTTGGTTAGTTGGGCTTAATTTTGAATTGGGCCTAAAACTATTATATTTGGACAAAATGGGCTTGGTTGGGCCAAGTAGATTTGGACCATTCGATTGGATCCAAAATGGGCCTAAATCACACCATTTAAGCCCAAATATAATAAATGGGCTTTTATGTTTAATTGGGCCTTATGTGGCTTGATATTGATTTTATGGCATATGAGGGTGATTCCTTATTGGGCTTGGTAATGGGTTTGACCCATACATTGACCAAAACCCAAGCCTAAAGAAATCAATTGAAAGCCCATCGGACTTTAATTAAACGGACATTAGATGTTAGTTGGGCTTTGAGACCCGATTGTATTAGATTTGGAATCTAAGTTATAAAAGCACAATAAAAGTGTAAATATTTAATTTAGAATTAAATAATAGGATTAGTATTGAATACGACTTAAATTGGATTTAACGAGTAGTTCGATATAATTCCTGAATTCATACTATAAGTATTTATTCTCAAATTGAGTTGGACTCGCGCAAATGCAAACAATTGTTTGAACATTGTATTGTCACCTAATTAAAGACTAATTAATTGGATTTATTGGTTGTATAACATGCCTTGAATGAATGAATGTGGATGTGATGTATGAATAGTGTATATCGGATGGATATTAGAAGGGAAGGGTAATTTTAGAAATTATTGTAAATTTAGAATTTATAAATTGGACCTGCGTGTCCAGCCTTTCTCTTATTGTCTCTTTGTATTCTCTTCTCACCTAATTCCCCTCAATGTAAATGAGGTTTCTCTTATTGTATTATGTAATTGGGTAAGAGTAGAATAGTGCTAGCGGGGAGAGGAAAGGGAGTGATTTGTTCTAGGAACAAGTTGTTGTTCATATCCATCCGTATATCGCTATTACTTTACTTTACGCGCTTTATGATGTTTTAGAAGCATGCTTAAGGGTGTATGATGATGAGACCTAACAAAGATAAATTAATTGGTTGCCAATTACGCGAAAAATCCCTCAAACAATATTAAGCGATTTTCCTTTCATTGAATGATTCTTGTTCAAGATCCGAAGTTGGCATTGGTTTGTTTGGCCAAAGTCAAGACCTTTGTCAATCAAGGATGTACTTGAATCATGAGAGTTTTGTTGCATATCGGTGTCTTGTCCAAATCGTGATTTTTATTGGCCAAAGTCAAGATCACTTTTTGTCCAATGACATTGATTACGAAACTTTCCTCGTCAATGGGTCCCGCTTAACTGGAATCATTAGGTTTGTTTTTGGCCAAAGCCAAGGCCTAGATGATTCGGAGGATAGGGTTAGGAAAATGTAATGGATACATTGACATTATACATATGTTTGGGACTTGGATGTCCACCTAACCGGATCTAGGAATTGGATGAGATCCAATTGATCATAGAGATCTACCTAAGTTAAATAGCATACAGCTTTTATTGGCCAAAGTCAAGGTTGTGTGTTATTTAACGGGATCCTAGCCCACTAGGAAATGCGATTTCCCGAGTTCTCCACAAGAGGGTTAGAGACTTGAAGAAAATAGTGGGAGGCTATTATTGAATTTGCAATTTCGTTCAGATACTTAGCCTTACGCGTCTTTCAAAATTTTTTCGTCAATATTTTAATAATTAGTTGGACTAATATATTGTTATTTTGCTTGTAACAGTTTGACTGTACCCATAACATCGTTGACTTTATAGTTGGACTATAGTTGTCAAGATGACTGGCAAGGGTAATGTCCGCGACATAATCATGGGCGATAATGTCTTCAAAGGGAAAAACTTTGCCGACTGGGAAATGAACCTCAAGATAGTGCTTGGGGCTGAGAGGGTGCTGTATACTATTCAGAGACCTCTCCCGCCTAAACCCACTGAGCCACTGGAGCTAGAGTTATGGAAGACTCATAGTGACGATTGTGACCAAGCTCAGTCAGTTATGCTAGCTGCAATGACCCAGCATTTCAAACGCCAGAACAGGGACTTGGATCCCTATAACATGATGGCAAGATTGCGTGATCTCCACCGCACCAACAAGTGGATGGAGAGGTATGAGCTTGTAAGGAAACTCTTCCGCTCCCGGATGACAGACGGCGCATCAGTTGAGGCCCACGGGACTCAAATGATCGCTGACATAGATGAGTTAGCCAAGATGGGCATTGTCTTGGAGGCAGAGTTGACGATTGATATGCTATTACAATCGCTACCCGATACTTGGAAACAAATCATCATCAACTATAAGTTGATGGACACTGACGACACTCTTGGAGAGTTGTTGTCCGTGCTGAAGGAGTCCGAAAAGGAATTCCTAAAGGGGAGCAAGCGCGAGGCGCATTATGCATCGACCTCCCATGCGCCAAGGGCTGGACCCAAGGCAATTGGAGGTGCGAGGAAGAAGAAGTTCAAGAACAAGGGCAAAGGCAAGTTGACAGTGGCTTCTAGGAAGCCAAAGGACAAATCTCGCGACATCTGCCTCAACTGCGGCAAGAGGGGTCACTGGAAATGTGACTGCCGAATGGGCAAAGGGCAGAGGGAGGATATCAAGGCTGGCAAGGCTATCGCCTCTGGTATGTTTGTTATTGAGATAAATATGAATACTTCTAGTTTTAAAAATTGGATTTTTGATTCTGGTTGTGGTGCTCATATTTGTACTGATGTGCAGGATCTGCAGGATAGCAGGGTGCTGGCATCGGGGGAGATGGATCTACGGGTCGGAAACGGAACACCAGTTGCTGTTTTGGCCGTAGGGACTTTTGTTTTAGAACTGCCCTCAGGGCATGTACTTAAACTTTTGAACTGTTATTTTATACCTAGTTTAACTAGGAATATTATCTGTATCCTTGTTAACCCAGCAGGGTTACACTTTTGTATTTAGAAACACTGGGTGTTATTTATATAAAAATGATGCAGAAATTTGCACAGCTGTTGCAAATAACGGTCTTTATATTTTGAATATAAATGAATCTCCTAAAATGACAAACAAAAGGCTCAAAAGGAGTAATCTAAAAGATGAAGCTTATATGTGGCATTGTCGTCTAGGACACATCAACAAGACACTTCAAAAAGATGAAGTTAATTTAGAATTAATTCGTTAGCGACGTAAATAATAATTTCGCTAGGCGCAATTATTTATTTAAATTCGATTTAATTAACGTCGCGACGTAAGTTCGGTATTTCAGAAATATCGAACCCGAACGCGTGAGTGCACGTGGGCCCACTTTCATTTGGAAACGTGTGGGGCCCACATGACACATGTCATATTATGCATTATTTAACTCTAATGCATTGCATGGAGATAGTGTACAATGCACTCAATGGTTTTGCATGGAAATTGAGTGTTTGACACTCTAAGCCATTGCATGATTTGTGTCATAAGTTTATTATTAATTTAATAAATATTATGGCATAAATATAAATTGATTTTTTGTAACAAAAATCATTGAACTCTCCTCTCTCTCACATTGCCGAAACTACATGCAGTTTTGGGCTCTCCATTTCTTCATTTTTGTGGCAAGATTTGAAGAAGTTGTGCATTCAAAATCACAACAAAGGCTAGCACCTTCAAGGGATCATACATAGGTGATATGGGAAACTAATCCTTGAGCTTGGGAGGATCAAACAAAGCTTGGAGCTACACTTTCCACCTTGGCCGAATTCATCACTGCACAAAGGAGAAGTTTTCATTTCATCAACGCATCCGCATTCCGATTTTTGTGAGTATGATTCCGCCATACTTCAATATTGTTCATTCATTTATATATATTTTGTTTGCTCTTGTTGATCTTGGGGCTTGGTAATAGAAACCAACAATATGACCATCAAGTAGATGGAAATGACTTTCTTTGCTTAACGGATATTATAAGAATGTCATTTCTATCTGGGTCCAGTCCTATATGATCACATTATACAAGGTGCCTCCATTCTCATATCTCTACATGGACGATACGGATTAAGATCACCATACAAATATAAAATGGACCGCAGCTATAGATAAACCATAAACAAAGTACCCGGTTTGTTTGCTCTCTATGGATTATTTAAGATTACTAACTTCAGACTCAAATCCTCTGGTGTATGACACTCATACACTAAGTCTGAAGGTACATAAGTAATCTACGATATTTACGAAGATATATAATATGCAAAAGATAAACAAACAATTTGATAAATGAATAATGCATCGTTTTATTTCAAAACAGATGAAACCGTTTACATCACATGTAGCTCTAGGGCATACATCCCAACAGGTAAATATTGATATATTTTCCGCTCATCACTTACCATTACCTTTTACTTATTAAGTACTTCTTCCTACCATCTTTTCACCTTAACAATTCCACTCCCTAAACTTTTCTTAGTATTCTTTTCATCTTTTACTTCATTTTATCATCTACTAGAGCTTTCTTGGTCTATATTTCTGTTCTTTTTACCTGGATTTCTTTCTTCACATACCTATCATTTCCTCAGACCTTGATTTCTTGAAATATCTGCTATCATTCGACTAATACCTTACTTTAGTACTATTCTAACTTAATAACTTCATTTCAAGCTCTCAATAGCTTCATTTGTTCTTTCTTGGACTATACATGTAGGTCTCATCTCCTTGATCTTCCTTTACTATTCTTTTATATTCTTCTGTTTGTTGATTTCACACTATAGAAATCTTATTTTCCAAGTTCTATATCATACTACACTTCTGTCAATACTTACTTAGTATTTTGATACTTGTATTAGTTAATCTTTTCATTTACTCTTCTACTTTTTTCTATTAATGAATCTATTATTGGTTATTTCTCTTGTATGATTATCTAGTACTCATTCTCTTTGCTACTCAATCTCGTAGTTTCTCTTTTAAGTCTCTTTCTTAGACTATCTCTTCATTTCTCCTTTTATTCTATTTTGTTGCTGTTTTTTAAGAGTCCTATGTTTTGATTGTCGGTCACTACACTTATATTGAGTATTTCGAGGTTACTCTTCAGGTCCATCTTTGTTACTAGTATTGATCGAGAGTTGGGAGGGTGGGAACTAGTCTTGAGGCCCTCTGTAATGGTGTCTCTGTGACGTATACTTTTATCTAAAATTCTCGTGTATATCTGTCTGGTATCTCTTCCTATACTGAGTACCACTGGTAAAACTTTTCTGACTTATCTTTTCTATCTTTACTTCTGATTCTTTTCAACAATCTATTATTTCGCATCCTATACAAGTTTTTCTAGAAGCATACTCTCTAACAAGTTCTTTATATTGTCTCTTTATCCTTTATGTTACTTAACTTTCCAACAGTTATTACACTATTTTCTGGGTACTACTATAATATTTTTGCTATCTTTTCCTAAGGGACTCATTTTTCTATGATGGTTCCTTTCTTATCTTAGTCCTTCACTCCTTACTCATTCACTTTTCTTGAAAACTTGATTTACTTCGACTACTAAGAGCACATTTTACTAAGTTTTGATCCATACACTATTCTCCTCCTAAAATCCTCATTCTTAACTTTATGAGATTCTTTATAAGTTGTTCACTATCTTCTTATGAATCATTCTCCATGATCTTTTGTTCTTCCAGTTTCCTACGTCCTTGAGGGTTCCTTGACTTAGTTGTTGAGTCATCATGCGATTTATCAAATCTATCAAATGTTCTCCTTTGTTGATCTTTTTCTCTACTAGCCATAAGGTTCCATGACTATTATTGATTCTTTACTCTACTATTTATTTGTCATGTTATCGTCGCACCCGAGTATACTGAGTTTCTTTATTATCCCTTACATTTCTCATATCATTGCCTATTTTATTTCTTACTTTACTCTTTACTGCTAAGACTAACAGTGGGTCATTCCTCTTATTTGTTCTTTAGCTCTAAACTTTCTATTCTTTGCTATAAACCTTAATTTGATCCCTTTTATTCAATTGCCCATACTGATACTCATTTCACTGCTTAAATATCTCTAACTTCATAAGTTTATTCTTATATTCTTCTATAAATCTCTTACTGGCTCAGCTTATCTATGGGTTCTACTACATTTGATCTTACTTGTGATCTTCTGCTAGTCTAGCAACCTCACTCTGACTTACCTTAATCTTTACGCTACCCTGGTTTTCTTCTTTATACCATCAAAATTTCCATGATCCTTTTTCTAGATGGTCTACTTCTAAGGTCCTTTCATTTCTCGAAATGGACTCCCGTGGGGTTTTCTTATGGTCGCCTATAATTATGCTGACAAGAATTGCTTACATCACATTGGTCATTTTCTTTATGGTTTGGGGAGCTTCTTTATCCTTATTCTTGTACTTTATATCCTGATGGAGCCTATTACTCATGTAGGAAAGGTATGAGATCGACTCTGTCAGGATAGCTTCCTTAACTGGCATATTGAATGAGTGAAGATTTGGGTTGGTTGAAGCCCTATCTATTGGATCTCTTGGCTAGGGGGGACTAACTGTTGTTTTAATCGCCACTCATCTTGTTTGCCTACAATTCTGAGTTCGGAAGATCTAAAGTCTCTCTTTCTTTGTGGCATTCCGTATCCGTTAAAAGTTTCTACGATCGTCCTCGACTTTCTTACTTTTCTATCTTATAGCGGTCCTTGATTATTCGGAGATCTGGCTACCTATACGAGATGATTCAGAGAAATGTTGGATCGTTTCTAAGGAATTCTTCTGAGGAAGAAAGGTACCTTGCTCGATGGAAATAACCTTTTCTTAAATCTACTCGTCTTTTTCATTTTAATCTAGTCTTACTATGCTCCTATTTTCTACTAATTCTGATCATTTATTACTTAACTGCATGTCTCTAATACTTATGACTATAGATTTCGGCTTTTCTTGTCTGTTTCTATTTCTCTGTCTCTATATTTATTCCCAATTGCTTAGATAACTCCCTTATATATCTTACTCTACTTACTAACTTTTCTTTCTCTTCCTACTTTCCTGAGTGGGTGTCAATGGAACTTCTCTATCTACAGGAAATACTGAAGATTACTATTTCAAGTTGAAGGAATATTCTAAGGAGGGACGGGATCTTACTTCTAGACGCTCAGTTACTTATTCAAGCTTTTCTATGCTCTGGTATATTCCTGATTTGCGTGAATTCCCATTGAGTTTCAGGTTTGATTTGTTAATCAAAACCAGCCCACAACAGTCTTAAAACACCCCTTAATGTTTTCAAATTTTCCTAGATAAGAAAATAAAATCAACCAAGCCCCGTTTAACAACAAAGAGTGGCGGCAATAAGCAAAATCTGCTCACTGCCGTGAGGTGTTTAAGAAAATGAGAAGATGGTAATTTTTGGTTCGGCACCAAACGCCCTTTCGTGCTATGTCTTGCAACCAACATAAAGTAGTGTGGGCTATAATCACAAACTAATCTCTAAACACTTTAGAGATCAAATAATTTGTCACGCAAGAATTTTTATTTTTTTTCTTTTTCTTCAACTTTTGGGAGAAAACTTAGAAAAAGAAAAGGTGGTTAGGGTTTGGAATGAATTGGGTTTCAAAAAAAATCTAATTTTCTTTTTATACTTCGGGTTTTGATTTTCAAAAATTAAACAAAACCCTCAATTTCCCTTTAAAAACTTCGGCCAACCCTATCATTTTTTAGTAACATACAATTTTTACTTAATGTCATCATCATGACAAAAGATTTACAAAATAAGAATGTGTAGTTACCATTTAAAAAATTTAACTTCCACACCAACTAAAATATTTCCAAAATATAATTTTTGGAAATTCATATTTAAAAACTTTATTAAATTATACATTCTAATTTAATAACCTATAACAAATAAGTATCATCTAATCATTTATTATAAAAACCATATATTAAAATTGACATATAGTTTCAAGTGTGACAAAATAATATTATTAGTCATATTAATAATATATATATATATATATATATGTGAGTATATAATTGGACTATCCAATTAAATTTAATCTGCTACAGTATATAAAGCTAGCACGAGGAGCAAATGGATATATGGTTTTGAGCTCCAATAATCCCGGAATATTCGTTAAATTCTTAATTAAATATTCTGAATTATTAACTTCAGGTTATTCCACTAAAAACCCAAAGCTACACTCTCGTTGTCGTAGAAAGTTAATATAAGTCAAACTACGTCAGTGTCCATCGATATAGTCATTTCATACAGATTGGCCCATCACGAGCATCTCATAATTAGAGCCGGGTCATAATATCCGTTATACCGCTCTAATTATTTTTACCTTAAATATCATTGATTCTCTAATAAACGATTTACTCATAGCCATTATGAATGTTAATATTTCTATTTGCAATAGAAAGACTTGAGCGCTCTAATCGTTCAAGTATCGAATAAACCCTTAAGGAAGATACTCCTCCAATTCTCGCAAGAAGTAGTGAACTCCATATCTATTTGAAACGTCCCCAACTACACACCAAACCATGTCCCCAAAGTACATAGTTATTGGTCGGGATTGCTATACTAACTTTACCTTTGTAAATCAAATTACATAGCGTGCCATGCAGTAGTTCACAATACACTCATGATTCAGATCAATCCATATATTACCATCTAGTAGATTAAAATGAATTTCTTTATTTAATGGATATTATAATAAACTTATTTCTATCTAGGTCCAATCATATATGATCACATCATATAAGTTGCCTCCATTCTCATATCACTACATGGACGATCCCAGATCAAGGTTGCCATACAATTATATAATAGACCACAACTATAGATATACCGCCAACAAAATACCGCTTTGTTTGCTCTCTATGGATTTTCTTAGATTACTAACTTCATACTTAAATCCTCTTATGTATGACTCTAATACACCAAGTCTGAAGGCACATGAAAAATCAATGGTAATCAAGATAATTTACAGTATGCGATATTAAACAAACACATTAATAAATAAACAATGCATCTTATTATTTCATAACATATAATTCTGTTTACATTATATGAAGCTCTAGGGCATATATCCCAATAATCTCCCACTTATACTAGAGCAAATGGGACATGTCATGTAATCCTATACCATCTAGGTGACCTTCAAACACTTTTTCTGACAAGGTCTTTGTAAGCGGATTAGCCAGGTTCTTTGCAGATGCATTCTTTGTGACAAAAACATCTCATCTCTGTACTATCTACCTGATGAGATGATATTTTCTTTCTATATGCTTTCCTCTCTTGTGGCTTCTTGGTTCTTTGGAATTCGCCATTGCACCATTTTTTTTGCAATAAAGTGTGAGTGGTTTATCCATATCCAGAACAACTTCCAGATCTCCAAAGAACTTCTAGAGCCAGACTGTTTCCCTAGATGCTTTGCAAGCTGCTATATACTCAGCCTCCATGGTGGAGTCAGCAATACAAGTTTATTTTATGCTCCTCCAAACAAATGTCCCCATCACGTAGGGTAAACACTGATCCAAATGTTGATTTCCTAGAATTGACATCCGTCCGAAAATCAAAGTCCTCATATCCCATGAAGATCATATCCTCACCAAAATATACAAGCATATAATTTCTCCTTCTCTTAATATACTTAAGAATATGTTTCATAGCTACCCAATGATCTAATCCTAGCTTTGACAGAAACATACTGACTACTCCCACTGCAGAAGTAGATGTCATGTCTCGTAAATAATATAGCAAACATGAGACAACCAACTGTCGAGGCATATGAGATATATCTCATTTCCTCAACTCAATGAGGTGTGTTAGGAGACTATTCCTGCGATAAATGAATTCCATGTCAATAAGGCAAATTGCCAATCTTGAAATTCTGCATCCTAAATTGAACAAAGATCTTGTTGATATAGGATGCCTGAGACATAGCTAACAGTCGTCTCTTACGATCCCGAATAATTTGGATCCCAAGTACATAATTGGCTTCTCCCAAATATTTCATTTGTAATTAGTTAGCTAGCCATATTTTTACGTCCGATAATATTCTTACATCATTCCCAATGAGTAAAATATCATCGACTTACAAAATGAGAAAAACCACATTTCCGTCAATAACGCGCTTGTATATACAAGGCTCATCAATATTCTGCTAAAAATTATAAGACTTGATCGTGGTATCAAATCTTATGTTCCAGATCGAGATGCTTGCTTGAGTCTATAAATAGACCTTTGTAGCTTGCAAACCTTTTGCTTTTGACCTTGGGCTATGAACCCCTCTAGTTGTACCATATAGATACACTCATCAAGATTGCCAATAAATAATGCAGTCTTGACGTCCATTTGCCCAATCTCATAGTAATAATATACTGTAATGGACAGAAGAGTGTGTTGGGAAGCGGTCGCGAATGCGCAGCGGAAAATCATGAAAAAATCAAATTATGTCGCTATCCATTTGCCCAAGACCCATTTGTTTTTATTATTCTACAAGCCTAGGCATGCTACTATATATTCTAAGCATAAAAACTCATAAAACATGCAAAGAACATAAACCTAAACATGCTAACTATCATAAGAACTCTAATTAAAATAATGAAAAAAATGCTTACTTGAACCGAAGACTCCTTCAGTCCTCCCTCCAATCTACAAGATTTTCTCGAACTCAGCAAGCTCTTCCACGTTCCAAAGAGCCACCCAAGTGTGTGGCCACCAAAGGTGCACACACCAAAGCCAAAACCCAACGGCAAGACTACGCCTTGAGTGCACGGGTATTTTGCCCTTGGTGCTAGCCTAGGCAAATACCTCAAAACTTTTAACTCGAGGTTCCTCTAGTCAATTAGACTTAAGGATACAAAAAATCAGTGGCTTACTCTTAAAATTTAGAGTTGCTCACTTATATAAACCCAAGATATTAAATGTTTGGGGCAAAAATTTGTAAAGAATTCATTGGGTTTATATAGGTGCTCCAAAGACAACAAAATTAATTAAGAATCCGATGTGGGATAAATGCTAATTTAATCTAGCCATTGGATCTTAATTTAGTGGTTTAATGATATTATAAAACCCTAATAAGTGTTTGGGCCGAATTGGAATTCAAAATAAATAACAAATAAAAAAATTTACTATTCACATTACTATTCACCTTTTTATTCATTTATTTATTCCAATTCCCAAAGTACCTCTATCGTCATTCACCAATCCCTAAGCCATTACGGAACCTCATAAATGATATGTTCAATAATTAAACACATTGAACCATTTATGAACAATTCATACAGCAATCATATATGCTGTTAAATTTGTATTGTGCATTGTTAACAATTTATTTCGACTTTGTTGTGTGTGACCTTTTGGGTTCCCGTCAAGTTAGACATGAAATGAATCGTGATAATTTAATCGAACATAAATTATCCTCCGATCAGATGGTCATTCGATTTCAATGACCAAGGTTGACATCTAGCAACATGCCAAGGCCCCCAAATGAGAAGGAAAGATATATATACCATTCTGAATGCGATTTACATATGATACGATCCCTCGCCTCACTGTATCCCCACCGTTTAACCTAGGGTATGGAAAGTGTCTACCCATATAGTCAAATGTATGGTGTTGATAGTGTCATGAATCGTGCTAACCCAAGAATCTAACATGATTCTTCCGCTGCGGCCACAGTCTCAAACACTGATCACACATATCAATCCGCGAATTGGAATACTACTCTCATAAGAAAATATTATCCGAGAGAGAGTGGCGATTCTCTATTGTATCTTTACAAACTTCATGTGTTTCAACAAATGACCCAATCATAACCTTATGACCGGATCTTTTGAACCGGGGAAGGAGAATGTCAAAGTTATTTGATCCACACATAAGATTGTAAAGACCTCAAGTCTAAGGACTAGTCATACAATCGATACATGAAAGTTCTCACAAACATATGGGATAAAGACTCAATGTGAAAACTTTCGCTGGTCAGTTCGATGGACACGAGCAACTCATGCATCCATGTGATACACCAAGTGGACGGATCTCCGCTAGTAGCTTATGAGATCGGCTACCCCACTTAAGGGCGGATCATATCATCATGCTATTCTCTCCGCTCCGTGATGAACTTCTTTATCCAGACTGCTTCTTTAGCTGCCTCAGATGCTGAAATATACTCGGCTTCAGTGGTGGAGTCCGCTGTAGTTGACTGCTTTGAGTTTTTCCAACTGATAGCACCGCTATTCAAAGTAAATAGATATCCTGTTTGCGATCTATTGTCATCCATATCGGTCTGAAAGCTCGCATCACAATAAACAATGACTTTCATCTCAGAACAATCTCCGTATGTCAAAAACACATCCTTAGTTCTTCTCAAATACTTGAGGATTGTTTTGACAGCTGCCCAGTGTTGCTCACCAGGAGTTTCATGATACCTGCTCGTTATGCTAATAGCATAAGAGACATCAGGTCTTGTACATAGCATGGCATACATGATCGATCCTATTACTGAAGCATAATGGATCGTACTCATACGCTCTCTATCTGAATGAGTATGTGGACATTGCTCCTTAGATAATTTGATTCTATGACAAGCAGGTAAATTACCTCTTTTGGAATATTCCATTTTGAATCTTTTCAAAACTTTATCTATGTATGTAGATTGAGAAATTCCTAACAACCTCTTAGATCTATTACGGTAGATCTTAATGCCGAGGATATAAGTTGCTTCTCCCAAATCTTTCATGGAGAAATTCTGAGATAACCATTGTTTTGTGGCTTGCATCATGGGAATATCATTCCCGATGATTAATATGTCATCGACATATAATACAAGAAACACAACAATATTCCCACTACTTTTCTTGTAAACACAAGGCTTATCTACACTTTTGTTGAAGTCAAATTCTTTGATTGTCTCATCAAATCATATATTCCAACTTCTGGAGGCTTGCTTGAGTCCATAAATGGATTGTTTAAGCTTATATATTTTATTATGATCATACTTAGATGCAAACCCCTCAGGTTGTGTCATATATACTTCCTCTACGAGGTTCCCATTAAGGAAAGTTGTTTTGACATCCATCTACCAAATCTCATAATCAAAGTGTGCAGCTAGTGCCAGTAAAATTTGAATGGACTTTATCATTGCAACAGGCGAGAAGGTTTCGTCATAGTCATTTCCTGGGATTTGTCTATAACCTTTCGCCACCAACCTAGCCTTATAGGTTTGGATGTTGCCTTTTGCATCAGTTTTATGCTTGTAAATCCACTTGCAGCCTATGGGTTTTATCCCTTCAGGTGCATCCACCAAGTCCCAGACTTGATTCTGATACATAGAGTCTATTTCAGATTTCATGGCCTCAAGCCACTTGACTGAATCAATGTCACACATTGCTTCGTCATAACTGGTGGGATTGTCATTATCAATGACCTGATCATGTTCCTCATCAATATAGAAACCATATCTTTCAGGCTCATATCTTTCCCTACCAGACCTTCTAAGTTCATAACCTTGTGGTTGTTCCGTCGCTGCCTTTTTGAGGGTCCTGGGGTTTAGTTCTATGTTAGTTTGTTCTTCTCGTACCTCATCGTGGTCAAGTCTACTCCCACTATATTTCTTGAGAAGGAATTCATTCTCTAGAAATTTAACATTTCGTGAGACAAATGTTCTTTATTCATTTGGGACGTAGAACACGTATGCTATTGAGTTCAAGGCATATCTTACAAACTTACATTTAATTGCCCTATCATCCAATTTGTTAGTTTGTGTGAGCTTAACATATGCGTCACATCCCCAAACTCTTAGATAACTAAGACTAGGACATTTCCCAGACCATAACTCATATGGTGTTTGACTAACAGTCTTGGAAGGAACTTGGTTTAGTAGTAGTGTTGCAGTTTCTAAAGCAATACCCTAAAATGAAAGAGGTAGATCCGTACCTGGCATCATTGATCGGACCATATCTAATAATGTCTGATTTCTCCTTTCGGAGACCCAATTATGCTGTGGAGTTCCCGGAGGAGTCCACTGGGAAACAATGTCATTTTCTCTCAAGTAATCTTGAAATTAGTTGCTTAAGTGTTCACCACCTCGGTCAGACCTTAGTGACATAATACTTTTATTAAGCTGGTTTTCTACTTCAGCTTTTAAGTCTTTGAATTTCTCAAAGGCTTCAGATTGTACCGCATAAGGTACACATACCCATATCGCGAGTGATCATCGATAATGTAATGAAGTAGGAGAATCCACCTCTAGCGGTGACTGACATTGGTCCGCATTCATCAGAGTGTATGCGTTCTAATGTCTCTGATGCACGTTGTCATTTACCTTTGAATGGTAATTTGGTCATTTTACCAAGTAAACAAGACTCACAAGTTCCATAAGGTTCATATTTGAAGGGTCTGAAATACCCATCCGTATGTAGCTTAGTTAATCTTGTTTCATTGATATGACCTAAGTGACTGTGCCATAAAAGTGATTCATTGAGATTATTCGTGTTAACGTTGTATATATTAGAGGTTGAACATTCTTTGTTAGTTTGTAAGAAATATATACCATTATTCAAAATACCATCTCCATATTTTATTTCATTGAAATAAATAAAACATTCATTACAACTTATTACGCATGAAAAGCCTTTATTACGTAAAAAAGAAAATGAAATGATGTTCATTACTAGAGAATGTACATAAACACAATCTTCTAAGTCTAAAACTAAACCATTCGGCAAAACTAATGAATAAGTCCCCATGCACAATGCAGCCAGTTTTGCTCTATTACCCATGCGTAAGTCAACCTCCCAATGACAGAGTTTCCTACTGTTTCTCAGGCCCTGCACATTGTTACACAAGTGAGTCCCACAACCGGTGTCTGTTGGTTACTATAATTAGTCCCAATGAAAGATTAAGCATATGAAATACAACAAAATGAATATATATAATAACTTGAAGCATGGCGGAATCATACTTACAAAGCTTTTGTGATGAAAAGATGAACAAAGGTTGAAGCTCCAAGATCCTTGAAGTTTCGGCCAGAGGAAAAAGAGTTGAAAGCTCCAAGCTTTGTGTATTCCAAGCTCCAAGGTGGTTTCCCTATCACCTCCTTTGATTCTTGCTTGTGCTAGCAAAAATGGAGAATGAGAAAACAATTTTCTGCCTTGTATGAGCATCGGTAAAACACAACCTCCTATCGCAATTGCATAAGTATCCTATACTTAAATATATGAGAACTATGCCGTTGTGCCCTCACAACATGCACAAGTGCAATACTAGTCTATTCCGCATTATCGATGTCCGATCTCGATAATACTCCGACTAGGGATATTTAATGATTTAAACCTTTATGTATTGATACTGTCTCATATCATCTCAATACGGAATTAATCATATGGACTTTCGCCATTTATATATCAAAGTAAATAAATTACAAAACGGCAAAAGGCAATTTCATTATCACATAGTTAATTTTGAACAATAATACAATATCATTTACAAAACAGTGACGCTATGGGTCATAATGTCTAACAATCTCCCACTTGGCCTATAGCCAGTCACTCTAGCATCTAATACCTGAACTATGTATATGTCGTTCAAACACTTGCGGATAAACAGCTTTCGTCAGCGGATCTGCAATGTTGTTATCTGATGCGACCTTCTCGACTTTTACATCGCCACGATGTATAATCTCCCGAATCAGATGGTAACGCCGAAGAACATGCTTGGATCGTTGATGAGACCTTGGTTCCTTAGCTTGTGCTATAGCCCCGTTATTGTCACAATACAATGGAACGGCTCAGCTGCTAACGGAACTACTCCTAATCCGATTAGGAACTTTCGGATCCAAACTGCCTCCTTTTCTGCTTCCGACGCAGTATATACTCCGCTTCTGTCGTTGAATCGGCAACAGTATCTGCTTGGAAGATTTCCAGCTCACTGCTCCGTTATTCAAACAAAAAATGTACCCGGATTGCGACTTGAAGTCGTCCTTGTCGGTTTGGAAACTTGCATCGGCATACCCAGATACCACAAGTTCTCCTTCTCCGTAAATTAAGAAAGCATCCTTAGTTCGTCTAAGATACTTAAGGATATTCTTAACTGCCATCCAGTGACCTTCACCTGGATCGGCCTGATAGCGACTGCACATGCTCAAAGCATATGACACATCAGGTCGTGTACATATCATGGCATACATGATCGATCTGACTGCCGAGGCGAACGGTATCCGACTCATGTTATCTCTCTCTTCTTGAGTCTTAGGACACATGTCCTTAGACAGAGAGGTACCACGTAACATTGGCATCAATCCCTTCTTGGATTGATCCATGCTGAATCGCTTCAACACTTTGTCAATATATGTACTCTGGGAGAGTCCCAAGCAGCTTTCTAGATCTATCCCGGTAGATCTTTATTCCCAGAATAAAGGCTGCTTCTCCCAGATCTTTCATGGAGAATTTTAATGAAAGCCAAGGTTTCACCGACGTTAGCATGGGAATGTCATTGCCTATAAGCAAACATCGTCGACATAAAGGACAATAAAAGTCAGTGCTCTCCCACTAACCTTCTTGTATACACAAGGGTCATCTTCGTTTTGCACGAAATTATATTCTTTTATGATTTCATCAAAACGCTGATTCCATGACCGTGATGCTTGCTTCAATCCATAAATGGATCGATTTAACTTACAACCTTGTTTGCAAGTCTAGGTACGATAAAACCGTCAGGCTGTTGCATATAAACATCCTCCAAAAGGTTTCCGTTAAGGAAAGCGTTTTAACGTCCATCTGCCATATCTCGTAATCGAAATATGCAGCTATTGCAAGCATTATCCGAATGGATTTAATCATGTAACGGGTGAGAAGGTTTCGTCATAATCAACACCATATTGTTGACGATACCCCTTTGCTACAAGCCTAGCTTTGTATGTTTGCACGTTGCCATCCATGTCGGTCTTCTTCTTGAAGATCCATCTGCATCCAATAGGTTTTACACCTTCTGGTGCATCAACCAGTGTCCAAACTGGTTGGCATACATGGAATCCATCTCAGACTTCATGGCTTCTTGCCATAAAGCGGAATCAATATCTTGTATTGCTTCCTCATACGTAGACGGTTCATTATCCTCAATAAGATTAATATCTACATGAGGCGAGATCAGGTACCCATACCTCTCAGGTACTGTCCTGACTCTCTCCGACCTACGCGGTCCTTGTGTATATGAAGGTTGTGGTACAGACTCATCCCGGATGGTCTGTTCATGTTCCGTCGTTGATTCATTCCCAGGAACAGTATCACCACGATTTTCATCGAGCTCCACCCTCCATCCAACCATTTCCTCCACTTACCACTGCATCTAAGAATTCCTTTTCAAGGAAAAATGCATGTAGAGCAACAAATACTTTGTTCTCTTGCGGGTGATAGAAGTAATATCCTTTGGTTTCCCTAGGATATCCTACGAAAAGGCATTTATCTGATTTGGGTTCTAATTTGGTACCTTCCAAACGTTTAACATATGCCCAGCAACCCAAAATCTTCAGGAAAGAGAAACCCGGTTTCCTTCCTGTCCATATTCGTATGGAGTCTGTTCAACAGACTTTGACGGAACCTTATTCAAAATAAGTATTGCACTACTTAATGCGTATCCCCAGAAGGATATTGGTAGCTCAGTGCGACTCATCATTGACCTTACCATGTCTAACAAGGTACGGTTTCTCCGTTCAGACACACCGTTTAATTGCGGTTTCCAGGAGGAGTCCACTGTGAAAGAATACCATGTTCTTTCAAGTAATCTTGAAACTCATAACTTAAGTATTCGCCACCACGGTCCGACCGTAATGTCTTAATACTCTTGCCTGTTTTTTTTTCAACTTCGTGTCGAAACTCTTTGAATTTCTCAAAGGTTTCCGACTTGTGCATCATTAGATACACATAACCGTAACGTGATGCATCATCCGTAAAGGTTACGAAGTATCGATATCCACCTCTAGCCTGGCTAGACATGGGCCCACATACGTCACTATGAACGTAAAGGGCTAACAGTTCTGTGGCACGTTCACCTTTACCGCTAAAAGGTGATTTAGGCATTTTGCCTAAAAGACAAGATTCGCAGACATCATATGAATTAGGATCAAATCCGTCCAAGTCCCACTCTTCGAAAGTGTGGATATGCGAGTCTTGTTATGTGTCCTAGACGACAATGCCACATGTAAGCTTCATCTTTTAGATTACTCCTTTTGAGCCTTTTGTTTGTCATTTTGTGTTTAGGAGATTCATTTACATTCAAAATATAAAGACCATTATTTGCAACAACAGTGCAAATTTCTGCATCATTTTTATATAAATAACACCCAGTGTTTCTAAATACAAAAGTGTACCCATGCTGGGTTAACAAAGATACAGATATAATATTCCTAGTTAAACTAGGTATATAATAACAGTTCAAAAGTTTAAGTACATGCCTGAGGGCAGTTCCAAAACAAAAGTCCCTACAGCCAAAACAGCAACTGGTGTTCCGTTTTCGACTCGTTGGTCAACCTCCCCTGAAGCCAGCATCCTGCTATTCTGCAGATCCGGCAAATCAGTACAAATATGAGCAGCACAACCGAATCAAAAATCCAATTTTTAAGACTAGAAGTAGTCATATTTATTTCAATAACAAACATACCAGAGGCTGGTGCCTTGCCTGCCTTGATATCCTCCTTGTGTCCCTTGACCATTCGACAGTCACGTTTCCAGTGACCCTTCTTGCCGCATTGAGGCAGACATCTTGAGATTTGTTCCTTGGCTTCCCAGAAGCTTTTGTCGACTTGCCTTTACCCTTGTTCTTATGTTTTTCCTCTTCCTCACCCCTCAGTTTCCCTAAGCCCAGCCTTTGGCCCCTGAGAGGTCGATGCATAGTGCGCCTCGCGCTTGCCCCCTTTAGGAGTTCTTTTTCAGACTCCTTCAAGACGGATAACAGCTCTCCAAGAGAGTCATCCGTGTCCATCAACTTATAGTTGATTATGATTTGTTCCAAGTATCGGGAAGCGATTGTAAGATCAAATCCACAGAGCACTCAGCCTCCAAGACTATTCCCATATTGGCCAACTCATCAATATCGGCGATCATTTGAGTCCCGTGGGCCTCAACTGATGCGCCATCAGTCATTCGGGCGCGGAAGAGTTTCTTCACCAACTCATACCTCTCCATCCGCTTATTGGTGCGGTGGAGATCTCGCAGTCTAGCCATCATGTTATAAGGATCCAAGTCCCTATTCTGGCGACGAAAGTGCTGAGTCATCGAAGCTAACATAACAGCCTGAGCTGTGTCACAATCATCACTGTGAGTTTTCCATAACTCCAGCTCAAGTGGGTTAGTGGGCTTAGGCGGGAGAGGTATCTGTATAGTGTACAACATCCTCTCAGCCCCAAGGACTATCCTCAGGTTCTTTCCCAGTCAGCAAAGTTTGTGCCCTTAAAGACATTATCACCCATGATGATATCTCAGACATTTCCTTTGTCTGCCATCTTAACTACGATAGTCCAACTATCTAGTTAACGATATAAGTGGGTACAGTCAAATTGTTACAAAAAATAACAATGTATTAGTCCAACTAATTATATAAATAGACGAAATAATTTTGAAGAACGCGTAAGGCAAAGTATCTGAATGAAATTGCAAATTCACATACTAGCCTCCCACTATTTTCATCAAGTCTCTAACCCTCTGTTGAGAACTCGGGAAATCCTATTTCCTAGTGGGCTAGGATCCCGTTAAATAACACACAACCTTGACTTTGGCCAACAAGCTGTATGCTATTTAACTAGGTAGATCTCACAGATCAATTGGATCCAATCCAATTCCTAGATCCGGTTAGGTGGACATCCAAGTCCTAAACATATTGCGTATGCCAATGTATCTAATACATTTTCTAACCATATCCTCCGAATCATCTAGGCCTTGGCTTTGGCACAACAAACCTAATGATTCCAGTTAAGCGGGACCCATTGACAAGGATAGTTTCGTAATCAATGTCGTTGGACAAGAAGTGATCTTGACTTTGGCCAACAAATCACAACTTGGACAAGACACCGATGTGGAACAAAACTCTCATGATTCAAGTACATCCTAATTGACAAGGTCTTGACTTTGGCCAACAAACCAATGCCAATCGGATCTTGAACAAGAATCATTCAATGGAAGGATAATCGCTTAATATAGATTGAGGGATTTTTGCGTAATTGGCAACCAATTTATTATCTTTGTTAGGTCTCATCAACAATACACCTTAAGCATGCTTCTAAAACATCATAAAGCGCGTAAAGTAAATTAATAGTGAGATACGGATGGATATATAACACAACTTGTTCCTAGAACAAATCACTCCCTTTCCTCTCCCCGCTAGCACTATTCTACTACTACCCAATTACATAATACAATAAGAGAAACCTCATTTGCATTGAGGGGAATTAGGTGAGAAGAGAATACAAAGAGATAAAAGAGATAAGGCTGGACACGCAGGTCCAATTTATAAATTCTAAATTTACAATAATTTCTAAAATTACCCTTTCCCTTCTAATATCCATCCGATATACACTATTCATTCATCACATACATATATATTCAAACAAGACATGCTTTTACAACCAATCAAATCCAATTAATTAGTCTTTGTTTAAATGATCATCCAATGTTCAAACAACGGTTTTGATTTTGCGCGAGTCCAACTCGTTTGAGAATAAGTACATAAGGTACGAATTCACGAATTATATCGAACTAATTATTAAATCTAATTTAATTCGTATTCAATACTAATTCAATTATTTAATTCCAAATTAAATGTTTACACTTTTAATGTGCTTTAAAGACTTAGATTCTAAATCTAATCTAATTGGGTCTCAAAGCCCAACTAACATCCAATGTTTGTTTAATTAAAGTCTGATGGGCTTTCAATTGATTTATTAAGGCTTGGGCTTTGGTCAATGTGGGTCAAACCCAATTACCAAGCCCAAATAAGGAATCACCCTTAAATGCCACAAAATCAATTTCAAGCCCATAAGGCCCAATCAAACTTTAAAGCCCATTAATTTAAATTTCAATATTCCAAATTTTAAAATTCAATTAATTAAAGTGTAAAACCAAGATTAATACATTAAACAAATATTTCAAATACCAATTTAATTTATTAATCATCTATTGTTCAAAACATATGTCCAACATTAATTTGAACAAAAATCAAGTCCATTTTCATGTCCATTAGTAATTCGGCCAAGTGATATTTTTGTGTCGATTTGTTTTTCAATCCGATTGAATCACTAATCTACGTCCCGTATACGTTTTAAGTCATCCAATGATCTTGTACACAAAAAATTCCAACACATCCAATGTCATACCCATTCGGCCAAGGTTACATTTTTGGGGAAAAATCATCCAATGCATTTTTCTCAAAATTGATTCCATATAATATCATTCTATATACATGTAAGCATACTCATTCATCAAATTTCACAAGAACATGCTTCAATCAATTTTACCCAAATTTTAACCTAATATATTTCATGCTTAAACATAGCTCAATGATACCATTGTTGGTTACTATAATTAGTCCCAAAGAAAGATTAAGCATAAAATACAACAAAATGAATATATAATAAACTTGAAGCATGGCGGAATCATACTTACAAAGCTTTTGTGATGATGAAAAGATGAACAAAGGTTGAAGCTCCAAGATCCTTGAAGTTTCGGCCAAGAGGAGAAAAGAGTTGAAAGCTCCAAGCTTTGTGTATTCCAAGCTCCAAGGTGGTTTCCCTATCACCTCCTTTGATTCCTGCTTGTGCTAGCAAAAATGGAGAATGAGAAAACAATTTCTGCCTTGTATGAGCAGCTCACGGCGTGAGCAAGCGAGAAAGAAGAGGAGAGTGTTTCACTTTTAATTTGTTCCTTTGCATGCCAAAAAACCGTGAGAGACAAAGGAAATGAAAAGTGATATGATATCTAATACCAAAAGAATTTTTTAATGCAAAAAATCCTTCAAAACCGTGCATGGCTTTCCCTCCAAAATGAAATCCATCATTTGCCATCATTACCACTACTTTGAGATTAGAGACAATGTATCATCCCTCAAAGGTGACTAGATACATCCACCATCTATTCGTATTAAGTAATGAGATATCGCGATGTGATTTGCGGATATCACTCGATTCAAAATACGAATGTGTCCGCAAACACTTTCGGGCTCGGTTTCGTTAATTCCGATTTAACGAATTTACGTCGCGACGTGAATTAAATAATTACGCCTTGCGAAATTACTATTCAGTTCGCTAATGAATTAATTCTAAATTAATTCGTTTGCCCGAATTAAAATCCGATTTTAATTTCGCGTCGAAATCTAATTTCGTTTAATAATATATCGAATATATTATTTTATCGATTAATTCCAAATTAATCGATCTCTCTCTCTCTCCTAATAAGGCATTTTATCCAAGATAAGTTTCTCCGTTATTAATCCAAGATTAATAAAGTTCGAATCAAACATCATAGGTGAATCTTCAGGAAGCGACCCAAGAGATCTCCGGATATATTGGCAGTAAATACGGTCGTTGATAATCCAACACGTACGTACCTCGTACTACGTTTTTACCGATTTACAAGACAAGGTTGGCTTCTAGCAAAGCGCCATGCCTACCCAATTCTCCAGAAATATTCTTACTGGAATATTAGATCTATATCAAGCGTAGTATACCGTAGTATTGCGTACATCGATCCAGTATCGGACGATCACATGTTAGGCCTGGGGCTGGAAATGTGTCTGCCCCGTACGAAACATATATCGGACATCAAGCAACTAGTCTCTTTAAATCGGGCAATACTGACCTAGTCATATTGTCCCGACGGTTGCAACCTTTATAGAGCACTAGTTCGTATCCTGCGTGATCATCATCAACTCCATATGTCTGAAGTGACACTTCCATCTTGACATCACACCCAGTGCACTACGATTCCTGATAAACCCAGAAGAGGTGAACACAGAACCAGTTAAGGTCCCCAACCACCAAACCAAAGTTTACCTATTGTCGCAAGTACTAGCGATGCAAGTCTCAGGTTAAGACCATATACACCTACCCTGATGCGGCCTCCCATAGACACGCAGACATACTACCAATGGGATTCCGCGGGGTCTATCCAGAGCGAAGCTGTTTTCCGTACCATCGGTAAAACACAACCTCCTATCGCACTTGCATAAGTATCCTATACTTAAATATATGAGAACTATGCCGTTGTGCCCTCACAACATGCACAAGTGCAATACTAGTCTATTCCGCATTATCGATGTCCGATCTCGATAATACTCCGACTAGGGATATTTAATGATTTAAACCTTTATGTATTGATACTGTCTCATATCATCTCAATACGGAATTAATCATATGGACTTTCGCCATTTATATATCAAAGTAAATAAATTACAAAACGGCAAAAGGCAATTTCATTATCACATAGTTAATTTTGTACAATAATACAATATCATTTACAAAACAGTGACGCTATGGGTCATAATGTCTAAGAGTGTCAAGCACCCAAGTAGAAGGTTCAGAGTTTTGGGAATATAGTTCAATCATATACAACATACATGCAGTATTGGGCTTCTTGGCCTCTTGGGCTTCCCTAGCTTCCTTGGCTTTCAAGGATCTGCAGTCTTTCTTCCAATGACCGTTCTTTCCACAAAAGAAACATTTCTCCTTTCACTTTTTCTTCTCCAACTTACCATTGGGCTTTAGGTGATCTGGAGCCTTGGCCTTTCCCTTATTTTTCTTTGGGCCTCGTGGCTTCAGGTCTGTACCCGTAAGCAAGACGGAGGTCTTAAGCTCCGGTTTCAACTTCTTCTCTGATTGCTTTATCAGATTGTGCAATTATACTAAAGTAGCTTCTTTATCAGACAGATGAAACTGCATATAAAGTTAGAGAAGTCTTTTTGTAAGGACTGAAGAATTAGATCGTGACCTATCTCATGATCCATGATGAACCCGAGGTTGGAAAATTTTTCAATGTGGCCAATCATCTTAAGCATATGTCCACTAATAGATCCTTCTTTATACCTTGGTTGGAATAAGGCACATGACACTTGGAATCTCACGGTATGAACGGAAGTTGCATACAACTCCTTCAAGTGAAAGATGATGGTTTGAGCATCCATATCTCGTGAGCTTTCTGAAGTTCGTCCGACATAGAGCCAAGTATTATGAAAACTGATTGCTCATCATCATCGACGTGTTTTTTTCAAGCATCAAATGTATTTTGGTCAGCATCTTCTGCGGGTTCTGCGGGAAATGGTATTTCAAGAACATAGAAAATCTTTTCTTGTCGTAAGACAATTTTAAGGTTTCTAAACTAGTCATTGTAGTTGTCCCATTTGAGCTTATGCTCATCAAGGATGGAACGAAGTGATACTCTGTTTGCCATTTGAATGTTTGTGAAATATTTTAACCCACCTGTTAAGAGAGAATGTTAAAATTAGGAATATGTTTTCATTAATGTTTCATAATAACATGGCTTTTAATATATGAAGTTGCTCCCACTTAATTGTTTTTAATATTTTAAGCAAATCGCATCAACCCTAATATGATGGATTTCTTATGGGCAATGATCCCATTATCATCATTTCATAACTCTGACTAGGGCCGGTCGTTATAAAAAATGATAATTAGGTAGGTTCCCAACCATTTATGATATAAATCACAATTCCTTGATCATTGGGTTAGGCAATCAAATATGCCATAGCTTATGCTAGTCCTTGTGGACTCCCAATCTTTGCAACTAAGTTAAAGACCACGCCTAAGGGTCGTTGTGTCTTATGACTCAGAAAAGTCAAACCATTGTCAATAGTATGATTTAGGGACAAATTAGTATTGGTCACTCTAGTAAAGCCTAGTCATGCCAATATGGTTTAAGCCCTTTGGGTCTATACTTTACAATGGGAGGCAAATTTTAGACTTAAATTATTATTGAGGATTTTAGCAAGTTTAAGTCAATAATTGTCAAATGGATTCCTCCATTGAAAATTCCCTAAAGGGAGGGTGGAGCGAACTCTCTTAAATACCCTTACCTTTTAGGCTATTATTGCTTTAGTGACAGGAATAAACAATAGATCCTCCAAATTAGTCCAACACTTTAAATATGCTTTAAAGTAAGCTTTGAGTAAATGATTATCTAGATGTCTTCACAGCTTTTCCTTTTGGCTATAAAAAGGTAGTGAGTGAAAGAAGACGCCAAATCATTATCTAACTCTAGTAATACCTTTAGTTAAATTAACTTTAGTTTGGAAAGTTTTATTAACACCTTGGTCCCACCCCACTTGTATCTTTTATAATGTCTTTTATTATAAACAAGTGATTTATATTTATTAGCCTTAAAGGTAATAAATCTCTAAGTTCATCACGGAATAATTACTTAGCTAAGGGATAAGCAATACACTCTCTATTTCCTTAGAAAGTCTCTAGATGTTTGCACCCTCAAATAACCATGCCAATTCTAATCATACATAGAATCATTTGGAAATGGTGATCGAACACCATTCACTTTTTGTATGAATATTTGATATTTATGTAATATAATATTTATTTGATCATGGTTATTTATTTATTTATATGGTATAACTCTTACTTTTATTTATATATTGTAAATCTAAAAGTTAGATTACTCTAAGAGTTAGAGATTTTGAGTTACACTCGGAACCTTATATGAAATTAGTAAAGACCCGAGAGTTACAACATATAGTGATATAGTTGCAAGAGTTGCAAATGGTGTTGAGAAATATCACACATTCTCTCGAATATAAATTATTCCTAGTCTAGATATATTGACATGGGTCAGTCATTATATTGGTAAGACTAGTGCATTGTCTATATATGTAATGGACATATGGTTTGTCTTAATAGACTGTGAGCTTAGCGGAAGTTCATATAGAAATACAGATATTCATTAATTGAATGAGTATTGAACAAACTAATAAAAGATGACTAATAGATATTACATAAAACTGTCAATAATTATCTTTTCGAGTTGAGTAATTATTGTGGTCCTTTGACTTGAGACACAACGATGGTCTTGTGAGTGATCCTCTGTGTCTGATACCATGCATGTCAGAGACCTTTCATGGTCTGGCCTCTGGATGACTGTTAGGTATAGACCGATGCTCATGAAGATCGGTGTGTGTTAAGATGAGGATTCGTCAGTCCATATGGTTGGATCATGTTTCCAGAAATTTTTCAGAGTATATTTCGAAAATCTTTTGGCCGAAAGTTCGTTGAAGAAATTGTTTCTTTAACATTATAAATAATATTGAAAAAGAGTTTTGCATATATTATTTATTAATGGAATATAAGGATGAAAAAGTTTCATATATTGAGTAGATAAGGTTTTGACAGTATAACGATAACCTTACTCAATTGTAAACGGTAATGACGAAGGGATTATACATTACCGTTTTAACCTCGACTTGTATGGTTCGACGTGTCGTGTTGTTTTAGTCATGATTTGTAGGTGGGCAGGCCTTCATGAATATATGTACGAATATATGAGATATATAAGTATATATATAATTAACAACCGAACATGAGCGTAGAGAGTTCCATTATATTGAGTTTACTCATTGAGCACTATGGCGACCTTTCGTCAAATGTTGACAAAGTATTTTTTGGGTTTTTAGGATTAAATTGTTTAATCCAATAATTCATGAGATGAATTAAATTAATTAATTTTATATCAAGGGTTGATATAATTTTATTGTATAATAAATGTAAATTTGATTTACATTAAATTAGTAATTATTTTGTGAATTAATTTAATTGTTAAATTAATATACAATATTAATTACTTAGCTTATACAATTTATTAATTAAAGTAACTAAGGTAAAGTAAAATTGAATTTGTTTAGTTAAAGTAACTAAATTTATTCATAAAGGTAACTTAGTTTGCTTTATATTAAAGTTGGTGAGATTTAATTTTAAACTTAAAAGGGAATTTGTTCCCTACACCACATATTCAAAAAAGCAATTTAACCAAGTTTAAAATTAAATCTCACTAACTTTAATATAAAGCAAACTAAGTTACCTTTATGAATAAATTAGTTACTTTAACTAAACAAATTAAATTTTTATTTACCTTAGTTACTTTAATTAATAAATTGTATAAGCTAAGTAATTAATATTGTATATTAATTTAACAATTAAATTAATTCACAAAATAATTTCTAATTTAATGTAAATCAAATTTACATTTATTATACAATAAAATTATATTAACCCTTGATATAAAATTAATTAATTTAATTCATCTCATGAATTATTGGATTAAACAATTTAATCCTAAAAACCCAAAAAAATACTTTGTCAACATTTGACGAAAGGTCGCCCTAGTGCTCAATGAGTAAACTCAATATAATGGAACTCTCTAGGCTCACGTTCGGTTGTTACTTAAATATATACTTATATATCTCATATATTCGTACATATATTCATGAAGGCCTGCCCACCTACAAATCATGACTAAAACAACACGACACGTCGAACCATACAAGTCGAGGTTAAAACGCTAATGTATAATCCCTTCGTCATTACCGTTTCCAATTGAGTAAGGTTATAGTTATACTGTCAAAACCTTATCTACTCAATATATGAAACTTTTTCATCCTTATATTCCATTAATAAATAATATATGTAAAACTATTTTTCAATATTATTTATAATGTTAAAGAAACAATTTCTTCAACGAACTTTCGGCCAAAAGATTTCCGGAATATACTCTGAAAATTTTCTGGAAACATAATCCAACCAATGAATTGATACTTGTACCCTCTAGGTGCAAGTTTATCCCGCTGTGCAACTCTTACATAGGCAGGACAACCCCAAATCTTAGCATACTTAAGACTCGGTTTCCTTCCAGTCCATAACTCATACGGAGTAGTCGGAACGGCTGTCGATGGAGCTTTGTTCAGAAGATGAGCGGTAGTGTCTAGAGTATGGCCCCACAAGTATATTGGTAGATCAGTAAAACTCATCATCGATCGAACCATATCTAATAAAGTTTGATTCCTTCTCTCCGTAACACCATTGTGTTGAGGAGTGCCTGAAGGAGCATACTGAGCGATAATCCCATTCTCTTTTAAATAACTCACGAACTCACTTCTCATGTACTCACTGCCCCGACCTGATCGAAGGCATTTCAATAGTTTTCTGATTTGTTTCTCTACTTCAAATCGGTATTCTTTGAAATTTTCAAACGTTTCTGATTTGTGCTTCATAAGAAACACATAACCATATCGTGACAAATCATCAATAAAAATTACAAAGTATTGAAACCCACCCATGGCAGTATGATTTATAGGAGCCATACATCGGAATGGACAAGTTCCAATAAATCATTAGCACAGTGTCCAATACCACTAAATGAGGATTTGGTCATTTTACCTTGAATACAATATTCACAAACTGGTAAAGGTTCTATGGTTAGATCCGATATCACACCATCCTTAACTAGTTTGCTTAGCCGTTTTATGCCTATATGACCTAATCTCATATGCCAAAGTTCTGTGTTATTTATTTCATTCGATCTTTTCCTTTAAGATTTCTCTAAATTAAAGACATCATGACTTTTTTTGCAAGAATGTAATGTCCATCAACCATGGGACATGAAACAAGCAAAACATTCATATTATCATATAAATTCAAAAGACCATCTTTAATATTTATATGAAATCCTTCGATGTCAAGTACCGGAAGTGAGATGATTTATCGTATCATATTTGGCACAAAATAACAGTAATTAAGTCGAATATTAAATTCATCCGAGAGTGTCAAACCCAAAAATCCTACTACTTCAACTTGTAGAGAATCTCTATTCCCTATTCGCAGTTGGATCTCTCCCGGCTTTAGTCTTCTAGTTTCTCTCAGATCCTGTAACGTATTACAGATATGAGAAGGACAAGCGGTGTCTAACACCCAATTTGAACTAGAATCAAAAGCAAGTGTAATATCAATAATAGGAAAACAAATTCTTGAGGGCTTTATCTTCAAAGAAGCTAAAAATATTGGACAGTTACGTTTCCAGTGTCCAAGCATGTCGTAGTGGAAACATTTTCCTTTTGCAACATATGTCTTCACCTTTGGCTTAGAAACCCCTGCGGAAGCAACCTTTGGACCTTTACCTTTAACTTTCTTCTTCTCTTTCTGTTTCTTCCCAGCCGGCTTTTGAGAAGCTTGAGAAGGTCCAGAAGAAGAGGCACTAGTGACCATGAAAGTAAAACTATTCTTATTCATGTCATCTTGAGCTGTCAGCAACATATTGTGCAACTCAGAATAGGTGGGATGCATCTTATGCATGTTGAAGTTAACGATAAAGTCCTTGAAGGACTTAGGAAGAGATGCGAGAATCACACTATTCCCCAGGCGGTTATCAATATGATTATCCATCCTTTCGAGCTATTCAATACAATATATTAGCTCATCACATATGGGCCAACAGGTTTTCCCTCCGGCAAGAAGGTATGAAAAAGCTCGACAGCCACCCTATGCATCTCTACCTGTGGTCGATCACTTAATAGTTCCTTCATATGCATCAAGATGGATCTGAAATCAAACATCGACATATACTTCCTATGTAGTTCCGGCACCATAGATCCCAAGATGCATGACCGGACTTTCCGATCATCATCCTTCCATCTCTTGAACGTCTCACATTCCTCATCTGAAGCATCATCTGAAACCCTTACAGGCATTGGGCGATCTAGAATATATTCAAGTTGCTCCACTTGGAAGAGAATTCAGAGATTCATGAGCCAAACATTATAGTTAACAGCACACTGGAGCTTATGCGTATCAAGTATACGTGAAAGCGGGTTCGACATATACATTCTGTCTACAAAAGGATAAAATAAAGCAGAAATTAATATTTAAATATCATGATAAAAACACTAATTAGAATATGGATTTACTTTTTCTATAAAGTGCCCTCGCATTGTTTTACATATTCTTTATAATCTCTACAAACAAGAATACGAAAATTTAACTCTTAAATCTCACAAAGTAAAGTAGATCCTTCTTGACACTTACGCAAATCTCACGCTTTAGCAATATTGATCTTTGTAAATTTGAGAAGGTAGACAACTATTGTCAATTGCATCTCATGCAACTCTTAAACTCGACTCATCTCATGCTTAACCGGAATAGTACAAAACATTATAACCTATCCCTCACGCTTTAGCAATATTGGGACAAATTACAATGGTTTCACTAACACCGTATAGACAAGCCGAACCATGTCATATTTTCAACTAAAATAATAACAATTAATGATCTAGCGTAGAGATTTTTCCAAAGTCAAATGCATACAAATATGTAAAATGTATGCATATCCAAAAATGCCTAAAACATGTAATTCACAATTAAATGTATGCATGGGCATTTTATAATATTGAGAAAAAATTTAAGGAACATGAACAATTAGAAGCATGTATCGCTCTGATACCACTTGTTGTGTGAGGAATGGCAATGTCGAACGTAGCGGAAGGCACCCGAGATCAAATCCCGAGCGGATAAAATTTTTTATATATTTTTATCGACTGTCCTCTTAAAAACAGTGGGAAAAATTTTTCAACTTATTATTTTCCAATGCATTAAAAACATTTTCCATACATTCAAAATTACCATAAGCTAATTAAAAATTTTCAACACACTTTAATCAATCTACCAACTTTTGACAAATTAATCTAAGCATCATGATTATTTCCAACACTTGAAAATAATCCAAACATACTAAAATTAATTCTCCAACACTTGAAAAATTAATTCAAGTATACAAAATAATTTTCCAACTCTTGAAAAAATTAATCCAAGCATTCAAAATTAACATATTATCTATATACTAATTTTCCAACACTTGAATGCTTATAATCCTCACATACTTGCTTCCAATTTATCCAACACTTTCACAATAATTTTTCTCAACTAAATTAATCAACAAATTGAACAAATAAATTGACAAATTAAATGTACCAACAAGCTTTGTCAATTGATCATTTCCTTCAAGCTTTTCCAAATCTTCCAAGCTTTGAGCTTTCTCCAAATTCTACCAAATTAAGCAACTCAAGAACAAATCTTGGTGATCAAAAGGTGGTTTAATCACTCAAGAATAGCAACAAATTTTCTCCAAAATTCAACTCTTGAACCCTAGGAAAAATTGAAATTCTTCATGAAATTCAAGAACAATAATCAACCCCTAACTCTTAAGGATTAATTCTATGCTCATGATAATTTATTTGGGTGATTTTTGGTGAGAGATTTTGGTTGATTTAAGAGAGCAAAAACTGAAAATTTCAGCCCTTATCTTCTATAAGGCTCTCGGCAGTGGCTATTCAAAAAGGTGGGTGTTGATCTTTTCTTGTTCATGTTTGGCAGTGGCAGTGAACAAAGAAGCAAAAGCAAGTAAAAATCAATTCATTTCTCTTGTTCATGGTTTCGGCAGTGAGTGGTTTACTTTTCTCTTTGTTTTTCGGCAGAGAGCAACAAAACAAATGAAGCAATTTGTTTTTTGCTATATTCCCACGGCAGAGAGCAAGTGAGTGGAGTGAAAAGCCCTTTTGTTTTTGTTTCTTTTTAATTCATTTTGTTTTTCATAAAATTAATTAAAGAAAACTAAACCAAACCATAGCCATTAAATTTAAACCATGGTAAAAGGGAATCAAGCATATGAGTTTTAATATGTTGGAATTATTTTAGGCATTAAATAACTTTGATTAATATTTAATTATGATATTGCATTTTATTTTATTCAAATAAATTTACTATTCACATTTTTTTACAGATGCGTGAATTTAAATACAATTTCACAAATCAAATCTTAACCAAATCATGCAAAACTTGTGCCTAAAATTAATTTCAGGGTGTTAGCTTTCCAACGAGCTTTTACACACCCAATTTCGAGTTCAAATGATAGAGAACTAATCAAAACAAAAAAAAGCGCGTTGATACCACTGTTGGGAAGCGGCCGCGAGTGCGCAACGGAAAATCAAGAAAAAAATCAAATTATGCCGCTATCCCTTTACCCAAGACCCATTTGTTTTGATTATTCTACGAGCCTAGGCATGTTACTATATATTCTAAGCATAAAAACTCATAAAACATGCAAAGAACATAAACCTAAACATGCTAACTATCATAAGAACTCTAATTAAAATAAAGAAAAAAAAATGCTTACTTGAACAGAAGACTCCTCCAGTCCTCCCTCCAATCTACAAGCTTTTCTCGAACTCAGCAACTCTTCCATGTTCGAAAGAGCCACCCAAGTGTGTGGCCTCCAAAGGTGCACACACCAAAGCCAAAACTCAACGACAAGACTACGCCTTGAGTGCACGGGTATTTTTCCCTTGGTGCTAGCTTAGGCAAATACCTCAAAACTTTAACTCGAGGTTCCTCTAGTCAATTAGACATAAGGATCCTCAAAATCAGTGGCTTACTCTTAAATTTTAGAGTTGCTCACTTATATAAACCCAATATATGAAAGGTTTGGTGAAAAAATTTGTAAAGAATTCATTGGGTTTATATAGGTGCTCCAGAGACAACAAAATTAATTAAGAATCCGATGTGGGATAAATGCTAATTTAATCTTAGTCATTGGATCTTAATTTAGTGGTTTAATAAGATTATAAAACCCTAATAAGAGTTTGGGCCAAATTGGAATTCAAAACAAATAACAAATAAAAAAATTTACTATTCACATTACTATTCACCTTTTATTTATTTATTTATTTATTCCAATTCCCAAAGTGCCTCTATCGACATTCACCAATCCCTAAGCCACTATGAAACCTCATAAATGATCTGTTCAATAATTAAACACATTGAACCATTTATGAACAATTCCTACAACAATCATATATGTTGTTAAATTTGTACTGTGCACTGTTAACCATTGATTTCGACTTAAATTTGTGTGACCTTTTGGGTTCCCCTCAAATTGGACATGAAATGAATCATGATAATTTAATCGAACATAAATTATCCTCTGATCAGATGATCGTTCGATTTCAATGACCAAGGTTGACATCTAGCAACATGCCAAGGCCCCTAAATGAGAAGGACAGATATATATACCCATTCTGTATGCGATTTATATATGATACGGTCTCTCGCCTCACTATATCCCCACCGTTTGACCTAGGTTATGGAAAGTGTCTACCCATATAGTCAAAGGTATGAAGTTGATAGTGTCATGAATCGTGCTAACCCAAGAATCTCACATGATTCTTCCGCTGCGGCTACAGTCTCAAGCACTGATCACACATATCAACCCACAAACTGGAATACTACTCTTATAAGAAAATATTATCCGAGAGAGAGTGGCGATTCTCTGTTGTATCTTTTACAAACTTCATGTGTTTCAACAAATGACCCAATCATACCCTTATGATAGGATATTTTAAACCGGGGAAGGAGAATGTCAAAGTTATTTGATCCACACATAAGATCGTAAAGACCTCAAGTCTAAGGTCTAGTCATACAATTGATACATGAAAGTTCTCACAGACACATAGGATAAACACTCCATGTGAAAACTTTCGACAGTAAGTTCGATGGACACGAGCAACTCATGCATCCATGTGATACACCAAGCGGACGGATCTCCGATAGTATCCTATGAGATCGGCTACCCCACTTAAGGGCGGATCATATCATCATGCTAGTCTCTCCGCTTTGTGAACGCCCAGATTATTCATAAAACTATCACTAGGAACGTTTAATAGTAATTATTCTTATAAGGCATGGAAGCCATCATCTTATTACTCCAAGGGCTTTATTAGAGTGTTTGATGATTCATATAAGTTATGTAAGACACGTATAATAAAGATTGCTATTTTATTAATTAATGAAAATATTACAAATACATGTATATATAGCCCATCCACAAGTTAGGTATAGAACATATCCCTAACAGAGTGCGGATGGATTTGAGCATGGCTATTGGCAAAAAGTTCTCCTCATATTCAACTCCATCTTTCTGGGTGTAACCTTTGGCAACTAGCCTAGCCTTAAAGGTCTGTACCTTCCCTTATACTCCCATCTTCCTCTTGTTGATCAACTTGCAACCTATGGGTTTTAGCCCATCAGGTTGGTCTTTAAGTTCCCAGACTGAGTTGGAGTACATAGACTCCATCTCGAGGTTCATGGATTTGAGCCATTCCTCTTTATCAGAATTATCCATTGTACTATGATACGTCAATAGATAATTTATACCATCATTGGAAGTGACAACTAGTGCCTCTCCAACTCCTAGATAGTGATCAGGCTGGTATACAACCCTCTCACTGTGTCTAGGTAGCAGCTTATTCTGAAAAACTTTCATCTGACGCTCAGATGTCAAAGGTGCTATGTTTTTGTCAAGTATTATTTATGATGGCGTACTGGTCGAACCAGAAAGTAACTCCTCGAGTAATACCTTACTTCGAGGTTTAAACTCCTTCATATAGTCATCCTCTAGCAATGTAGTGTTTGTCGACACAAACACTTTGTTATCTTCAAGTCTATAAAAGAATCCACCCATAGTCTCCTTAGGATAGCCTACAAATAGGTACACCTGTGAATGTAGCTCCAACTAAGTAGTCTTATTCTTCAGCACATGTGCTGGACACCCCTCGTATGAGGAAATATCGTAAACTAGTTTTACGACCATTGCACAACTCTAAGGGAGTCTTAGGAATAGACTTAGATGGAACTATATTAAGGATCGTGAACTATAAGTAAACAAAGATCTTGTCATGTCTAGTAGGGTCTGATTTCTCCCCTCTGCAACACCACTCTGCTGTGGTGTTACAGGTTCTATGAGTTGGGACATTATCACATGCTCAACTAAGAATTCATCGAAATCTCTGTCAAGGTATTCTCCTCGACGATCTGATCGTAGAGTTTTGATCGTCTTACCTAATTGGTTCTCAAACTGAGCACGATACTGTTTGAACTTTTCAAAACTACATTAGGTAAACATACCAAATTTGAAATAATCGTCAATAAATGTGGCGAGGTATTCATAACCACCTCGGGCTTTTACATTCATCAGTCTGTAAACATCCGAATATATTAGCTCAAATGGTTGATTGGATCTTATACCCTTTCTAGTAAAAGGTCTCTTGGTCATCTTTCCTTCTAGACAGGATTCACAGACTGGTAAAGTTCCAAGCTTTAATTGGTTTAAAGCTCCGTTCTTTATCAACCTATCTATTTGGTCAAGGCTAATATGACCAAGTCTAAGATGCCACAGATATATGTCATCGTGAGAAATCTTTTGCCATTTTGTTTTAGGTTTTTCAATTTTAAACATTTCAGTGTTGAGTAGTGAATTATATGTTAACGGACTTAACACATCTAAATTATTTTTTGAGTTTCATGTGCATATAGTTAATCCATTTCTACCAATAATAACTAAATTACTATTAAAAGAAACGAAAAAAACATCACTCAAAAGTTTAGAAACAAAAATCAAATTATTGCGAAAACCAAGAATAAATAACATATTGTTCAAATTTAAATAACTATTATTTAAGAACCTTAAACTCGAAACTCCAACTGCTCTTGCTGAAATGGTATCCCAAATCCCGACCCTTATGGTATAGTCACCTTCAGCAACGTCCCTGTTAGTGTTCCTAGAACATGCCAAGGATCTAATAAGCAAGAAAAGGTGTTCATAAATTCATTATAAGTTGCGGAATTACTTACATTGAATGGATTTGAGCTATTAAAATTTTGAATGAAGATCTCCAAGATCCTTCCTTTGTGTTGATTCCAAGCTTTGAGTTGGTTTCCCTATCACCTTAGTTGATTTATTGAAGTGCTAGCTTTGTTGATTTTGCAACAAAATCAAACAGATGAAGGCTTCAAGTTCACGCCCATAATGTGTCTTAGGGTTTTCATTTTGTTCCAAGTGTTGTGTTAGAAGTGAGAGAGTTAGGTTTGGTAAAGGGTTTACCCTTTTCACCCAAACTGGGTAGTTGGGTCTTCGTTTTCCAAAAACCAAAACCATGTAGTTGAAAAGCAAGTGGTTTTGGCATAATTGCCAACTACTCTCTCAACTACCACTTCACAAATGTGAAGTGGGCCCCACACTCTTTTTGAATTCAAAATTCAAAAGAAAGGTCTCTACGAATATTTGCCGCGGCTCGGATCCGTTTAATCTGATTAAACGAACTTTCGTCACTAAATAATTAAATATAATTTAATTAAATAACGATGCCTCGCAAATATATTACGAACGTCATTTAGGAATTAATTCTAAATTAATTCATTCGTTCGTATTAAAGTCCAACTTTAATTTCGTAATGAAATTTTATTCGTATTAATATATCTGATATATTAATTTTAGCCCATACGAATAAATTAAATAGAAAAATAAATTTAACTATTAAATTTATTTTACCGATTAATTCCAAATTAATCGTGTTCTCTCTCTTCTGAACACATTTAATCCCAAATTAAATAATGCCTCAATTAATCCCAGATTAATTTTCTCTCTCTTAATTAATCCCAGATTAATTCTAATTTAAATCAACTATCATCGGTGAATCTTTGGGAAGCGACCCAAGAGAGCCCTGGATATGTTGGCAGTAAATACGGTCATCGGATTATCCAAATACATGCATACCTCGTACCATATGCTTACACAAGACATAGTTGGCTTCTAGTAAAGCACCGTGCCTACCCAATTCTCCAGAAATATTCTTACAGGAATATATAATCTATGTCAGGCGTAGTATACGTAGTATTGCGTATAGTGATCCAGTATCAGATGTCACGTGCTAGGCCTGGGGCTGGAATTATGTCTGCCTTGTACGAAGCACATGTCGGATGTCTAGTAACTAGTCTCTATAATTGGATGAACATGACCTAGTCATATCATCCCGATGACTACAGTACTTAAGAGTACTAGTTTCGTGACATCATCTCCACTATGACTAGAGTGATACTTCCGTCTTGACATCACAACCAATACACTACGATTCTCAATATACCTAGCAGAGGCGTACACAGAACCGGTTAAAGCCCTGGACGACCAAAACTAAAGCATATTGATTGTCGCAAGTATTAGCGGTGCAAGTCTCAGGTTAAGATCAAATACACCTATCCTGATTTCAGACTTCCATAGACACATAGTCATACTACCAATGGAATTCTGAGGGGTCTATCCAGAGCGAAGCTGTTTTCCGTACCATCGGTAAACACAACCTCCTATCACACTTGCATAAGTATCCAATACTTAAATATATGAGAACTATGCCGTTGTGCTCCCACAACGTGCACAAGTGTAATACTAGTCTATTCCGCATTATCGATGTCCAATCTCGATAATACTACGACTAGGGATTATTTAATGATTAATCCTTCATGGACTGATACTGTCTCATATCATCTCAATCCAGGAACTAATCATAGGGACCTCCTATCATTTATACATCTAGGTGATCTAATCACAAATGATAAGAGTGTAATCTCCTTGTCACATAGTTAATTTGTACAACAACACCATGATCTGTACAAATAGTGACGCTATGGGTCATAATTGTCCAACAATCTCGCACTTGACCTATAGCCAGTCACTCTAGTGTCATACACCCGAACTATGTACGGTTCGCTCAAACTGCTGAGGAAAGGCTTTCGTCAACGGATTTGCATGATTGTCGTCTGATGCGATTTATACGATCATCACATCGCCACGATGTATGATCCAAATGAATCAGATGAATAGTCGAAATATATATCTGGATCGTTGATGAGACCATTAATTCTTTAGCCTGCGTTGTAGCCTAGCTCAGCTGCTAACAGAACTATATCTAATCTAATTAGATTTGTTATCGACCCAGATGGCTTCTATTGCTGCCTCAGCTGCAGCAATAACCCGCATTTGTTGTTTATTTGGTAACAGTATCTTGCTTGGAAGATTTCCAGCTCACTGTTCCGTTATTCAAACTGTATAGTACCGTTGTTTTTATCGGTTAGGACACTTGCAGCAGTGATCCCAGTCACTTCAATTTCTCATTCTCCATAGTTTAAGACATCATCCTTAGTTCTCTAAGATACTAACGGATGTTCTTAATATCAATCCAGTGACTATCACTTGGATTGACCTATTTGTGACTTCATATGCTCAAAGCGTATGAGACACCAGGTCACGTACATTTTTCAATGTACGAGTTCTCAGAGAGTGTTAACAACTTTAAATCTATCCCAGTAGATCTTTATTCCTAGAATAAAGGTTGTTTCTCCCAAGAATTCTACGGAGAATTTTCATAAAAGCCAAGCTTTCACCGATTGTAATATGGGAATATCATTTCTAATAAATGACATATCATCATTATTTAGGACATCATTGTCAGTGCGCTCCCACTAACCTCCTTATATACACAAGAATCATATTCGTTTTGAATCAAATCATACACCATTATGATTACATCAAAACGATAGTTCCAAGAACCCAATGCTTACTTCAATCCATACATGGATGAAATAACCTGAAAATCTTGTTTGCTAGTTTTGGTACGACAAAACCGTCAGGATGTTATAAACATCCTCCAAAGAGGTTTCCGTTTAAGGAAAGCGATTTTGACGTTCAGCTACCATATTTAATGAATGAAACATGCAGCATCAATGTATGTCTTCCTTGAAGACTTATATAGTACCTGTTGGTTTCTATAATATGTCCCAAGGAAAGATTAAGCATATATGAAATACAACAAAGAATATATATAAACATGAAGTATGGCGGAATCATACTTACAATATCTTGTGATGAAGAAAATCAAGCCAAGATGGAAGCTCCAAGTGGATGATTTTCGGCCAAGGTGAGAAGATGTGGAAAGCTCCAAGCTTTGAGTATTCCAAGCTCTATGATGGTTTCCCTATCACCTATTTGATCCCTTGAAAGGTGCTAGCCTTGCATGTGAGGAGATGTTCCAAACAATCACACTTTCTTCAAGCTTTTGGCAACCAAAATGAAGAAGATGAAGACCAAAAACTGCATGCAGTTTTCGGCCAAGTGACAGAGAGAAGAGAGATTTTTCTTTTTGTTCTAATTGATTTTTGATACCAAAAATCAATTTATATTTATGCCATAATATTTATTAAATAATAATAAATCTATGACACAAGCCATGCAAAGGCTTAGAGTGTCAAACACTCAAATTCCATGCATAACATTAGAGTGTATTATACACTATCACCATGCAATGCATTATCAATAAAATAATACATATAATGACATGTGTCAAGTGGGCCCCACACGTTTCCAAATGAAAGTGGGCCCACGTCCACTCACGCGTTCGGGTTCGATATTTCCGAAATACCGAACTTGCGTCGTGACGTTAATTAAATCGAATTTAAATAAATAATCGCGCCTAGCGAAATTATTATTTACGTCGCTAACGAATTAATTCTAAATTAACTCGTATGCCCGAATTAAAATCTAATTTTAATTTCGCATC
>SKCR01026198.1:0-62411 GCA_019454045.1 Zanthoxylum bungeanum | reverse complement strand
TATTTTCATAAAAGAAAGAATTTTCAGAAAATACAGCTTTCTTGAAAGGTTTCAGTTTTAGAACTATGGATTTCATAAAATATTTCAGTTTTCATTTTAAACCGTCAAATGATCTAACCCTTTCACTCCAGTTTCTCTGTTTTACAAGTCTACCCGGAGGACGAGCTCGAGAGGATGAATACTAATGGCAGTCACTAGGGTGTTGGTCCACCAGGTCAAGTCAGAGAGAGAAAGTTCAGTCAGAGTCAAGAATAGTCATGTATCAGATATTAGTATAATTAGTTTGCGTGTGAGTAACAAGTAAAATGTCCATAACATGGTTGTAAATTGTATTGTATTTGAGTATACAGTTATAAATGTTGAAGTATATTTTGTTGGGATATATGCCATAGAGCTTCATGTAATGTAAACGGTATAACATCTTATGAAATAAAATGATGCAATATTCACTTATCAAAGTGTTTGTTTAAATATCGCATATTGTAAATTATGTTGATACCCCAGATTACTCATGTACCTTCAGACTTAGTGTATGAGTGTCATACACAAGAGGATTTAAGTCTAAAGTTAGTAATCTAAAATAGTCCATAGAGAGCAAACAAATAGGGTTCTTTGTTTGTGGTTTATCTATAACTGCGGTCCATTCTATAATTGTATGATGACCTTGATCCGGGATTGTCCATTGGAGACATGAGAATGAAGACACCTTGTATGATGTGATCATATAAGATTGGACCCAGATAGAAATGAGTTCTTGTAATATCCATTAAATAAAGAAATTCATTTCGATCTACTAGATGGTCATATATGGATTGATCTTAATCATGAGTGTACTACAAACTCCTGCATAGCAGGCTATGTCCTTTGATTTACAAGGTGAGGTTGGTTGTGTAGCAGTCCCGACCAATAGTTATGTACTTTGGGGACATGGTTTGGTGTATAGCTGGGAACGTTTTGTTGGACAATTATGACCCATAGCGTCACTATTTGTACAGATCATGGTGTTGTTGTACAAATTAACTATGTGACAAAGGAGATTGCACTCTTATCATTTGTGATTAGATCACCAAGATGTATAAATGATAGGAGGTCCCTGTGATTTGTTCCTGGATTGAGAATGATATGAGACAATATCAATCCACGAAGGATAAATCATTAAATATCCCTAGTCAGAGTATTATCGAGATTGGACATCGATGAATACGTAAAAGACTAGTATTACACTTGTGCGCGTTGTGAGGGCACAACGGCATAGTTCTCATATATTTGGGTATAGGATACTCATGCAAGTGTAATAGGAGTTGTGTTTTACCGATGGTACGGGAAACAGCTTCGCTCTGGATAACCCCCTCGGAATTCCATTGGTAGTATGACTATGTGTCTATGGAAGTCCGAAATCAGGGTAGGTGTATTTGGTCTTAACCTGAGACTTGCACGCTAATACTTACGACAATCAATATACTTTGGTTGCGGTCGTCCAGGCTTTAACAGGTTTTGTGTACGCCTATGCTGGGTATATTGAGAATCGTAGTGTGTTGGGTGTGATGTCAAGACGGAAGTGTCACTCCAGTCATATGGAGTTGATGATCGCGCAGGGATACAGAACTGGTTCTCTAAAAAGGTTGCAACCGTCGGGATAATATGACTTGGTCATGATTATCCGATAATAAAGAGACTAGTTGCTCGTAATCCGATATGCTTCGTACGGGGCAGACACTGTACCAGCCCCAGGCCTTGCATGTGATCATCCGATACTGGATCGAAATACGCAAACTATGTATACTACGCCTGATATAGATCATTTATTCCTGTAAGGATATTTCTGGAGAATTGGGTAGGCATGGCGCTTTGCTAGAAGCCAACCTTGTCTTGTAAATCGGTATAAACGTAGTACGAGGTACTTACGTGTTCGGATAGTCCGACGACCGAATTTACTGCCAACATATTCGGGGATCTCATGGGTCGCTTCTCGAAGATTCACCGATGACGTATGACTCGCACTCTAAATTAATCTGTGATTAATTAGAAGAGAGAGAAAATTAATTTAGGATTAATTACGGAGATATTTTATCTGGGATAAAATATCAATTAAAGAGAGATAACGATTAATTTGGAATTAATCGATAAATTAATATATTCGATATATTAAACGAAATTGGATTTCGACGCGGAATTAAAATTAGATTTTCATTCGGGCGAACGAATTAATTTAGAATTTATTCGTTAGCGACGTGAATAGTAATTATGCTAGGCATGATTATTTAATTAAATTATATTTAATTACGTCGCAACAGAAAATTCGTTAATTTGGAATTAGCGAACCCAAGCCCGAGATTATTTGCGAGCGCATTCGTATTTCTAATTCGAGTGCAGCACGCAAGTCACATCAAGCGTCAAATCGCTAGTCGCATCAAGCGTCAAATCACATGTCACTTTGAGTGATGTGACAATTTGTCACTTGATTGATGTGAATAGTGATAGATGTTGATAGAGGTGGTTGTGTGCATTGATTGCCAAATTTTGGCTCCAAAACTTGTTGACTTTTGGAAAGTATATACAACTTTTGGTCTTGATTTTTGCATAATGTTTTTTGAAACCAAAACACACACAACTCTCTCTCTTTTTTCTCTCTTCTCACACGCCCAAGGGGCTGCCACTTCTCTCTCTATTCTGCTCATTGCCGTGAGCTAAGGGAAGCAAGAGTGTGATGATTTTGCGGCAAAATCATCAAGAGCTAGCACTCCGAGAGACATGCAAAGGTGATAGGGAAGTCCACCCATGAGCTTGGAATCAAATCACGAAGCTTGGAGCTTGACGGAGAATGATTGAAGCTGAAAATAGAGATGAGCAAACTGCTCACTCCCGTGAACTGCAGAGGCAGAAAATGAAATTTTTGTTGCCTCCCGCGTCGCTCAACCAATCGATGTGAGTATTCCGCGACTTTCTCGATTATATTCACACATGTTTTTATGCTTTTGATTCGATCCTTGGGACCGTAGAACTCCAACACGTTTTACATAGACATGGAGTTCACTCCTTCTTGTGAGAAGTAGAAGAGTATCTTCCTTAAGGGTTAATTCGGTACTTGAACAGTTAGAGCGCTCGAGTCATTCTATTATGAATAGAAATATTAAAATTCATAATGGTTATGAATAAATCGTTCATTAGAGAATAAATGGTACTTATGGTAAAAATAATTAGAAGGGTATAACAGACATTATGACTCAGCTCTAATTACGAGATACTCGTGAAGGGTTAATCCGTATGTAATGACTATATCGATGGACACCGACGTGGTTCGACTTAATATACTATCTGTTGCAACGAGAGTGCAGCTTCAGGTTTTTAGTAGAATAACTAGGAGTTAATAATTCAGAATTTAATTAAGAGCTTAATTAATATTTAGAGATAATGTGAGCTCGGAACCGTAGGTCCATTTGGTCCCCGTGCTAGCTCGTATACTATAGCAGTTTAAATATAATTGGATAGTCCAATTATATACTCACATATGAAAATATATGAATATAATTAATAATATTATTTTGTCACACTTGAAACTATATATTAAAATTTAATATATGGTTTTAATAATTATATGATAATTATTGAATGCATAATATTAAATTATATATGATATAATTTAATGAGGCCAAATTTGAAATTTCCAAATCTTGGGTTTTAGAAACCCTTGGTGATTTATGCTAGGTTGCAAAACTCTTGCATTAAATTTGGAAAACTTTGGTGAGTTATGCTAAGTTGCATAACTCTTGAATTTAATTTTGGTGGTTACACTTTTTGAAAGGTAATTGCAATTTTAATTTTGTAACATATCTTTCATTATTGTAATTGAATTAGATGTTACAAAATTAATAAAAAAATCATGCCATGGCCGAATTTTATATGGGTGGAAGGGGAAATGGTTTGTTTGTTTTTGAAACAAATAACCCTAAGTATAAAAGAAATTTGGATTTTTCCTTTTGCCTTAATCTCACATTTTGCAACCCTAGCCACCTTTCTTCTTCTTCACTATTCTCTCAAGTATTGAAAAAAACCAAGAAAGAACAAAAGAAGGAAAAAAAAAAAAATCTTGTGTGACATTAATCTCTAAATTATTTAGGGATTAATTTTGTGAGTCTAGCCCACACTAGTTTCTGTTGGTAATGAGATATAGCTCAGAAGAATTTTTGGTGTCGAACAAAAACTCATATTCTCCTCTTTTAAACATACCACACGCTAGTGAACAGAAAATTACTCACTGCCGCACACAAAAGTTATGTAACGAGACTCGATTTGAATTCCTTTTGATCCAGAATTTTTAGAGAACTTTAAGGGATGTTTTGGGGCTGTGTTGGGACTGTTTTTGGGAGAAAAATCAGACCTGAAATGTAGCAGAAATTTAATTATTAAATGGCTGAACTGGGCAGTGAATTGGTGCGTTTCGGGTCCAAAACAGTCCAGTTTTTGTGCCGCTGTTCATGGGCTGTTCGGGGGCTGTTTCGGGGCTGAAATTTTGTTCAAAACAGAAGCAAAAATTTAGTATTGGTGTTGGTAACATTCGACCTTTTGGTGATAAGGGCAGAAAAAATTTTCAAGTACGATCCGGGTGCCTAACGTGCTTCCGCTGCGCAAGGAAAGTGTTTCCTACAATTGGAATCAAGAGCGAGGTTGAAAAGTATTCTTAACCCTTCTCTATTTTATTTAAATTTACTGTTTTTATTTATTTATATGAGTTATAAATATTGATATGCTTGTTTAGATGAGTAGGCATAAAATAATATTCATGAGATAAATGATTATTGTTATTTAATGTGATGAATGGTTTTTGCATTAGTCGTAAATTTTTCCGGCTCGTATTTTTATGTTGGTTTTGGTTTTGGGATGTAAGGCCATAAGGCCATTGTTTACAATTGTTGTAATTTTAATTTTCCAATGTAAAATTTAAATTGTTGTAATTTGGAGCACCGAAGTCGTAAAAAGAGCCAACACCACCTTGGAGCGTGATTTGAAGACCAATGGATGCCTTGGGAATTTTTATACTAATTAGATTAGTATTGGAAAAAATAAGAGTCTGGTCAATGCAAAATATTTTTTTTTTATGTTATATGTATGTTTTAATTCGAAATATTTGAATAACATGTCATATAGCTTAGGGTGTCTACTCTTGCATTTCGCATGCTATAACATGCTTTGGATGCATAATCATTATAGACATGAAATATGATTTTATGTGATTTAAGATGTTTAAATAAGAATATGATATGCATGGAAAATAATTAATTGGATTAATTGGATTAATTGGTTTTAAGGTTTAAAATTTGAATTCTAATATATTGGGCATAACAAGTGCATCATAAATTCCATTGGTATATTGGATGTAAATCCGGATATAAATTCCATAGACGAATCCAAATGGATGGTAATATGGTCAGCACTTGGGATATAATTCCACGTACCTTTGGATTTTATAACACACTTAAATTAATTAAATGGTTTAATTAAAATCTTGACCATTTTAGGATTCCGAAATTTTAAACTAATTAGTGTTATAGTATTTTAAGAATAAAAATATAATAGGTCATTGATACTACTCCAATTAAAGTAGTTTAATAGATTAAAATAATTAGTATAGACTAATAGACATTAGTGAGATAAATTTTAAGAGTTAAAATTGGTTAGATCACTAATGGTAAATTAGTGTAAATAAGAGTTATGATTTAGCCGGCATAATATTATTCACACTAGTAAATTAAAATATTAGATATTTTAAAAATAGAAACCTTAAATTTAAAATAGTGAGTAGGAGAGGGATATACGATAGTATATCCCGCGATCTCCTTTGTTAGTCCGAAAACGTGAGATTCAAAAGGCACCTCGAGACAGATTTGTTTTCGTCCCCCTACAGATGGTGTCCATTTTGGGTCAATATCAAGTTTGGATTCCGAGAGGATAGAGATTCTAGATGTATCTGGTGAACTAACATACCCTAACGTGACATTTCACTAGTTAAGTCCAAAGGTTCCAAAACGACGGGTCACACTCGCAAAGGAATGATTAAATGTTAATCAAAATTCCTCTATCGAATCAAACGGTAGCTGGTTAATATAGGAATAAGAGTTATTCCTGTATATGTTAATCAATTGAGATTGTCTCGATCTATCGTGTAAATACTTGACCTACCCTACGGCGGCACTTATTCGTGGGATGATAGATCACCGTGGCATATTATTCTCTTAGGTTTCTAATTCGTTAATCATGGTTCATGCATCATGTTTAATTTTATGCCAAAATTATTTGATAATTTTAATATATGATGAATGAATGTTAAATGCATGTTTATTTTATTTTTCAACCATGGTTTCTCCAATTATTTCCATACTCTCAAATGATAAATTAACGGGAGAAAACTAAGTTAAGTGGAAAAGTAACATGAACGCTATCCTGGTCTGTGAAGACCTAAAGTTTATCCTGACGGAGGAGTGTCCTCCCGAGCCGGCCAAAAATACCGGCCAAGCTGTGTGCGATTTCTACCAGAAATGGGTCGCGGCTAATGAGAAAGCATGCTGCTACTTGCTAGCAGGGATGTCCGAGGTTTTTGCTGCAAAGCATGAGCCTATGGCTACAAGATCTCAGATGTTAGAGTCATTACAAGGCATGTTCGGGCAACCTTCGGAGCGTCAACGTCATGAGGCTATGGTCTCAGCGATGACTGCTAGGATGAAGGCTAGGACATCAGTCCGAGAGCACGAATTGAGGATGATGACCTACCTCAATACAACCGAAACCCATATCGCTCGTATTGACGAGCAAAGCCAGATGATCATGATCATGGAAACTCTTCCAAAGAGTTTTCTACAATTTAAAAGCAACTATATTATGAATAAGTTGACTTTTACTTTGACCCAGCTGCTAAATGAGCTCACCCATTAGGAGTCCATGCTGAAGGATCCTCGTAAACCTAGTGCAGAGGCAAGTGTTGCAAAGTCTTTCAAAACTGCAAAGAAGAGAAAGAAACACTAGTAAGGCTAAGGGTACAACTACTTAATACACGTAAAGACCTTGCTGAAGGTAACTTTACTATGAGAGTCAGGACATATGCTGTTTCAATAAAGCAGTGAGAGTTATCAGTTTTAAATTTTTAAATAAAAGTTTTTTAAATTTAAACAAAATGTTGTTTGTTCATATTTTGTCATAGAAATTTGATTTCTGTTTCAAAACTACTGCATGATGGTTTTTATTTTATCTAATAATAATAGTTATTATTTCAAAAATGGATTACCTATATGCTAAGGAAACAAGGAGATAACTTGTATGTGTTAAGACTGTTAACACATAGGTCACTGCTCAACACTGAAATATTTAAGGTTGAGAAACCTAAAACTAAACGGAAAAAGATTTCTCACGATGATTCATATCTGTGGCATCTTAGACTTGGTCATATCAGCCTTGACCTAATAATAGGTTGATAAAGAATGAAGCTTTAAACTAGTTAAAGCTCGGAACTTTACCAATCTGTGAATCTTGTTTAGAAGGAAAAATGACCAAGAGACCTTTTACTGGAAAAGATATAAGAGCTAGTCAACCACTTGAGTTTATACATTCGGACGTTTGCAGACCGATGAATGTAAGAGCCAATGTGGTTATGAATACTTCGTCATATTTATTGACGATTATTCAAGATATGGGTATGTTTACCTAATGCAGCACAAGTCAAATACTTTTAAAAAGTTCAAATAGTATCGTGCTGAGGTTGAGAACCAGTTAGGTAAAACGATCAAAACTCTACGATCAGATCGTGAAGAAAAATATATTGACAAAGATTTCGAAGAATTCTTGGTTGAGCATGAGATAATATCCCATCTCACAGCACCTGGAACACCACAAAAAAATGGTGTTGCAGAAAGGAGAAATCGGACCCTACTAGACTGTTAGGGCAGTTGTGGAACCCCTAGGGTCGGATCGTTGCCCCGGACCATGGAAATGGGTCTAACCCATGGATATCAAGGATAAGTGTATTTTAAATTTTTTTTAATGTAAAACTACATTCTGATACGAGTCCGTAGGAAAAAACAGGGACCCAATCGGAGTCCGGAAGCTCCGAAACGGAGAAAAATAAGTTTTAGTGTGAATCAGGTCTGTACGTCGCGACACAACCCAAAATGCCGAGAGCATGCTGAACGTGAACAACGATGCATCGCGACACGAAAGGATTATGTCGTGACACAGATCAGGTAGTGAGTGATGTTTCATTTCAAAACATTACTAAACACTTCAAATTTTCTCCCAATACTTCAAATACACTTAAAATCCAATTTTAACTTCATAATCACCATCAATACTTGTTTTACAACAAGCATACAAGTAATCTAAATAATTATATGCATTTGTTTGAATCTAATCACAAACCATTTAAGAATCCCAATTAAAAATATCTCATGAACAATTCTAGTTCACCTAAAAGTAGTCAAGTGAATCTAGAATGGTAGCCATAACTTTAAGCTTTAATCTAGATTTAGAAACTCTTATTAATTGTTCCATGGCCAACATAAACATCTTTGGCCTAATAAATAATCATGTTGTGTTTATACTTCTAAAGTATCCTAACACAATTGATTAGCCTTATTTCAATATTAAGCTATGCGATCATGCATCTAATACACAAATAAACATAGCTTAGAAGAAGATCAAACATTACCTAGTAAGCTTGATGCAAGATCCAATCTACTTCTCCTTTGTTGAAATTGTTGAAGAACCACCAAGGTGTGCAAGATTGACTTCAAGATCCAGCCTTGATTTCCCATGCTAGCAAGCTTCACTTCAAGATCTAATCTTGATTTCTCCTAAATGAAATGTTTTAGAGACCTCACAAGCTTCTCTAAACACTTCTCTAACTTAGGCTAATATCTCAAGAATTACTTTTGTATATCTTACTCAAGCTTATGCTTATGCTTATAATTGTTATTGTTTTTGTACTTGTAATTAAAACCTTCATTAAGCTTGCTATTTATAACAAAACTTAGGCAATTTTTAATTAATAAAAGTTGTAATCAACTTTTAAGTGGGCTTAATCCAATTTTTTCAAATATGCATAATTAGGTTTGACTAATCTCCATTGTCTCCCACTTTGATTTCATCGAATTAAATCAAGCCAAGGATTATGAAATGGATTAGTTAAATGTTTTCCACTTTGATTTAATCCAATAAAATCAAGCCAAAACTACCTATTATTACATACTTACGATTACCATAATATCCTCAAATGGTAGAGATAATTATGATTTTACAATTAAGCCAAAACTACCTATTATCACATATGTTTAACAATCCCTCCATCATAGGCTATCTGAGTCGTGCTTAGGAAACATAGAATACACTGTCAAGTTTCCAAAGCGCACATCTTATGTCGACATGTCAACGATTCTTTACAACTGATGCGATCCACTCTAGGTGATCGGCTTTGGCGGAAGTCTTTAAGAATAGTGACTTTACTCACATGGATACCTAAACCCCTTATGGTACACATACGGGATGACATATCCTATCTTGCTTCGCACTTGATTACTGAGTGTATCGGTCCATACCCAACGAACATCTATAGGCCAGACAATGAAAAGTTTATGACATACATGGCATCAAAGTGTGGAGGATCTCACACAAAATCAATGCTATCCTATAGTCAAAGGATTACATATGCTACTCGACTCGAGGAGATTCCTATTGACGATAGTGTGTACTTCCAACTATTAGGAATCACCCATGAGTCATCCAGTATTCACTTCAATGAAGACTCACATGTCTATATGAGTTTCCAAAACTCATGGTACATCGGGTTAAACCATTGGAATTCCAATTCCAATATACGACATGTGCTAGTCTTCTAGGTTATAGAAATTTGACCGTATTCCAAAACCAACGACTAGGAATATTTACTTTTAGAATAGTTTATACCTAGTGTCAAAACTATTTTAAGGTCGATGTCATTCTTAGCATATCTATACATCAATCTAATACGCATAATGACAATACCATTATACGATATGAAATGAAAAATGTAGTTATTTTATTAATAAATAATAAAATGTACAAATCGGATTGGCACTCCAAGCACCAACTCTATCAAACTCTCATTTGCTTAGTGCCAATCTGGATGGTACAGTAGTCTCATCTCCTCCACATGTTTATCAAATAAATTAGGAGGTAAGGCATTTGTAAGTGGGTCTGCTATGTTGTCTTGTCATTGAACCTTCAAGACCACTATGTCTTTTCGTTCAATTATCTCTCTAATTACGCGTTATTTCCTTTCCACGTGTTTAGACTTGGAATGCGTCCTCGGTTCCTTATCATGCGCGATGACTCCGTTATTATCATAGTACAATGAGATCGAATCCACAATACTAGGCACAATACTAAGTTCTGTGATAAAATTTCTAATCCAAACAGCTTCTTTAGCAGCTTCTGAAGTCGTTATAAATTCCGCCTCAGTGGTGGAATCAACTGTTGAGCCTTTTTCTTTTGAACATCGCCAACTAACAGCACCACCATTAAGGGTAAATATGTATCATGATGTAGATTTTCTATCATCTGGATCTCCCTGGAAGTAGAAATCTATATAACCCTTAACTTGTAGCTCATCTTCTCCATATATCAGAAAATTATCCTTGGTGGCTTTAAGATATTTTAGGATATGTTTCACGGCTATCCAATGGTCACACTGACGCCGAAACTGATGTCAGGTCTAGTACTTAACATAGCATACATTATGCTTCCAATGCAAGAAGCATAAGGTAAGTTAGACATCCTAACTCTCTCTTCCTCAGTCTGAGGTGCCATTTTCTTCGAAAGATGTATGCCGTATCGGAAATGTACATTTGCTGCCTTGCATTTGGTAAAACCGTACCTTTCTAACATCTTGTATATGTATGTCGATTGTGACAACCCTATAAGCTTCCTAACTCTATCTTGGTAGAGCCTTATACCTAGTATATAGGAAGCTTCACCTATATCTTTCATGGAGAAGTTCTTACAAAGGTAGGCTTTCACACTTTGCATCATCCCTATATCATTTCCTATGATAAAGATGTCATCTACATACAAGACCAGGAAAACTATCATGCTCCCACTCACTTTCTTATAAACACATGGTTCTTCCTCGTTCTTGATGAATCCAGATAATCTAATTATCTCATCAAAACGACGATTTCAGCTTCAGGAAGCCTGTTTAAGTCCATAAATAGACTTTTGGAGCTTATAAACCAAGTTTGAAGTCTCACTGGATACGAAACCTTTTAATTGTTCCATATAGATATCATCTTCAAGGAATCCATTTAGGAAAGCGGTTTTCACATCCATCTGCCATATCTCATAGTCGTGATATGCAGCAACGGCTAAAAGAATCCTAATGGATTTTAACATGGCTACTGGTGAAAAATTTTCCTCAAAGTCAATCCCATGACGTTGAGTTTAATCTTTCGCTACTAGTCGGGCCTTAAAGGTTTCCACCTTTCCATCAGGCCCTCGCTTCCTTTTGTAAATCCATTTACAACCAATAGGTTTAACTCCTTCAGGAAGTTCAACTAAGTCCCATACTTGATTTGCATGCATTGAATCCATTTCGGATTTCATGGCTTCCTGCCATTTTCCCGAATCGATATCCAATATCGCTTCTTTATACGTAGTCAGATATGTTTCCTTCTAGAGGAGAACATCAAGGCTCACATCAGATGCTAAAAATAGTCTATCAGGAGGCCTTTATATTCTATTCGACTTACGTAGATCCTGTATTGTAGATCTTTCATCTAATTGGATCTTTGGTTCCATCTCAGATTCCTTAATAATTGGGATCGAACTCATCAAGTTTAATCTCTCTACACTTCCCATTTTCTCTCAAAAATTGCTTTTCAAGAAAAGTTACAAACGAACAATAAATATATTTCGTTGCTCGGAATCGTAGAGTTAATATCCCTTGGAATTATCAGGATATCCAACGAACCTACATTTATACCCTCTGGGTGCTAGTTTATCTCACTGCGCAATTCTAACGTATGCAGGACAACCCCAAATCATTAAATGTCTAAGACTTTGATTTCTACCGAACCATATCTGATAGGGTCGTAGAAATAACTTTTGATCAAACCCTATTAAGTATGTAGGCAGCAGTTTGTAAGGCGTAACCCCAAAGGTAATAAAGAAGATATGTATAGCTCATCGTGGATCGCACCATATCTAATAAAGTATGATTTCTTCGTTCAGACACACCGTTGTGTTGCGGTGTCACTGGTGGGCTATATTGAGCAAGAATTCCATTCTCCCTTAAATAATTTCTGAATTCTTCACTCATGAATTCACCGCATCGATCTGATCTAAGGCATTTGATGAATTTACTAGTTTGTTTTTCTAATTCGTTTCGGAATATTTTGAACTTGTCAAATATTTCCGACTTATGTTTCATCAAATAGGCATATCCATATCTAGACTTGTCATTTGTGAAAGTCACAAAGTATGTTGAACCATCATGAGCGACATGATTTAATGGACCACACACATCGCTGTGTATTAGCTCTAGTAAATATCCAACATGGTGTCCACCTTGAAATGGGGCCTTTGTCATCTTTCCTTGGATACATGACTCACAAATCAGATAAGGATCCAAGGTAAGATTTTTCAATCAAACCATCCTTTACCAATTTGGATAGACGTCTAATACCAGTGTGGCCCAATCTCATATGCCATAATTCAGTATTATTTACCTCAGACTTCTTATTTGTATTTTTCTCTATATTAAAGACATATCTACATGTTTGCAAAACATAGTGACTGTTTGACAAAGAACATTCACATTTCAATAAATTATCTTTATCATATAAACATAAAGTTTCATCCTTAATGTTTATTTTATATCCCTTTTTATCTAATATTGACATTGATATTATTTGTATGATAATTGAAGGAACATAATAACAGTCATGCAAATCTAATTTACATCCATTTGGGAGATCTAGAACAACTATTCCTATGGCTTTGACATACAATGTCTCGCCATTGCCAACTTTAAGCTCGATCTCCCATTTATTCAGCCTTCGTCTAACCCTCATTTCCTGCAGGGAATTGAAAATATGAGTAGGACTGCCAGTGTCTAAAACCCATCCACTATTTACATCTAAGGCTAATGAGATGTCAATAATTGGAAAAATACAAAGCGTATCTGAGGGTCCTGCTTTTCCTTTAAGCTCAGGACAGTCCTTCTTCCAGAGTCCAGACTTATTGCAATGTAGACATTGATCACGAGCTAGTTTCAATTTTGCGCCTTTGGGCTTCTTGGAGTTCTTATTTGATATTTTTTTCTTCCTCATCTTGATTTTCTTTGACTTCCTAGAAGTCTTTGAAGAGCCAACTCCACCATGGAGATACGGTGTGGGGTTGCCTTTTTTCAAATCTTGCACCGTCGTGCGTAACATGTTATGAAGTTCTTCGTATGTGGCTTGCATCGAATGCATATGGAAATTTAATACAAAGTCAGCATAAGAACCAGGCAAAGAAGACAGAATCAAATTACGGCCCAGCCGTTCATCAAACACAATGGCATGTCGTTCCAGATAACGAATCCGGTCTATCATGTTCAAAACATGTGTACTGACATCTTTTCCGTCATTGAGTTCAGTACAGAACAATTCTTTAGACCTTCGATAAAGTTTCATTTCTTGGTTTGCCTTAAACAACTCCCTGAGTGTTCGCATGATACTTCAAGCATCCGGTACTGTCTCAGCAAATCTGGAACCATCGAACCCAAGATGTAGGATTTCACCTTCAGGTTATCATCCTTCCATCTATCAAAAGTTTCTCGCTCTTCTAGAGTGGATTCAGGATCGATATCAATATGCGAGGGATTGATAGTGACATAAGTCCACTTTTCATACTCCAAGACAAGGCGTATGTTCATTTCCCATTCAAAATAGTTCTCGGATCCTTTTAGCTTATTGGAATCCAAAAGTTTCATCAATGGATTAGCAGCAGCCATATACAAGACAATATTTTTGAGTAGTAGCAGAATAGTTTTCATTTAAAAAATGATAACACTAATTGATTATGGAATTTTAATTATATTAGTGCCATCCCACTACTTTACGTAATTCCGTAATCTCCCTTAACGGAAAAATAGAAATTTGACTATCAAAATTTCATAGCGAGAAGTGGATCCCATGACATTTACTCCAGCCTTACACTAATGACGATATTGGCCTTTGTAAACTCATTAGGTAGACCTCCAAGATCAATCACATTCATGTGACTCCTAGTTTGGTCCTGAACCGTTTCTTATCCTCACAGTAATGACGATATTGGATTAAGACATGTTCTAGGTGTATACTTGTCAATATACACTAATGAGCTTCGTAGGTACACCCTCACACTAATGATGATATTGGGCGACTACGTTAATTCCCCACGCTACATCTAATATTTTACCGTAGTGACCTAAGTTCCGAGTACTTTAACCCTCACCCTAATGACGATATTGGATATAAGTAGTAAAAACTCATTCATCTCCGTATTGACAAGACGGACCATCCAATAATGCTCCAACATTATTAATACTATTACTTAAAAGTAATCACCTAATCACGGGAGATTTATGACAATCAAGTCACTAACTTTATTAGGTCAAGTTTTAATTTAAAACATACAATACATATCCAATATGTCTTATGCATAATTAAATTAAAATTACTATGGCATAGATTCAAAACATGTGTTGTGTGGTTAAGCCTTTGCTACTCATACCATTATGTTGGGGCAATTATGGAACCCCTAGGGTCAGATCACATAGGGCAGCAGAAATTGGTCAGATCTCCTCGGGCAGCGGAAATGGGTCTAACCCATGGATATCAAGGATAGGTTATTTTAAAATATTTTTATATAAAACTGCATTCCGATACGAGTCCGTAGGAAAAAATAGGGACCCAATCGGAGTCCGAAAGCTCCGGAACGGAGAAAATAAGTTTTGGTATGAATCAGGTCTGTGCGTCGCGACGCAAGTCTTGGGCGTCGCGACGTAACCCAAAATGCCGAAAGCATACTGAACGTGAACAACGACGCATCACGACGTGGAAGGGTTGTGTCGCGACACAGATCAGACAGTGAGTGATTTTTCATTTCAAAACATTATTAAACACTTCCAATTTTCTCCCAATACTTCAAATACACTTAAAATCCAATTTTAAATTCATAATTACTATCAATACATGTTTTACAACTAGCATACATCTATTCTAAATAGTTATATGCATTTTTTCGAATCTAATCACAAACTATTTTAGAATCCCAATTAGAAATGTCTCATTAATAATTCTAGTTCACCTAAAGGTGGTCAAGTGAATCTAGAATGGTAGCCATAGCTCTAAGCTTTAATCTAGAATTCCAAACTCTTATTAATTGGTCCATGTCCAACATGAACATCTTTGACCTAAAACATAATCATGTTTTGTTTATACTTCTAAAGTATCTTAACACAATTGATTAGCCTTATTTCAACATTAAGCTATGTGATCATGCATCTAATACACAAATGAACATAGCTTAGGAGAATATCAAACATTACCTAGTAAGCTTGATGCAAGATCCAATCTACTTCTCCTTTGTTGAAATTTTTGGAGAACCACCAAGGTGTGCAAGATTGACTTCAAGATCCAGCCTTGATTTCTAATGCTAGCATGCTTCACTTCAAGATCTAATCTTGATTTCTCCTAAATAAAATATTTTAGAGACCTCACAAGCTTCTCTAAACACTTCTCTAACTTAGGCTAATCTCTCAAGAATTACTTGTGTATAACTTACTCAAGCTTATACTTATACTTGTTATTGTTCTTGTACTTGTAATTAAAACATTCCTTAAGCTTGTTATTTATAGCAAAACTTAGGTAATTTTTAATTAATAAAAGTTGTAATCATCTTTTAAGTGGGCTTAATCTAATTTTTCCATATATGTGTAATTAGGTGTGACTAATCTCCATTGTCTCCCACTTTGATTTAATCCAATTAAATCAAGCCAAGGATTAGGAAATGAATTAGTTAAATGTTTTCCACTTTGATTTAATCCAATTAAATCAAGTCAAAACTACCTATTATTATATACTTACAATTACCATAATATCTTCAAACCGTAGAGATAATTATGATTTTACAATTAAGCCATTATATAATTATTGAATTAATCTAATTAATCCAATTAGGTCAAAGTGAATAATCAATGTTATTCGATAACACTTTATTATCTTAGTTGATAATTATAATATCTAATATTATTTTTATCAAAAATAATCGGTTACCCAAGTGCTCAACGAGTACACTTCATATTGGGACTCTCTAAGTTCAGACAAGTTCGTCTTATAAGCCTTGCTAATATGTACGCAATTCGGACACCTCCGAATTCGCGAAGAACACGAATGACCTTTTTGAACTCTACAAGTCGAGGTAATCACATATGTTTAACAATCCCCTATCGTAGGCTATCCGAGTTGTGCTTAGGAAACATAGAATACATCGTCAAGTTTCTAAGGCGCACATCTTATGTCGACATGTCCACGATTCTTTACAACTGATGCGATCCACCCTAGGTGATCGGCTTTGGCAGAAGTCATTAAGAATAGTGACTTTACTCACATAGATACCTAAACCCCTTATGGTACACATACAGGCCGACGGATCCTATCTTGCTTCGTACTTGATTACTGAGTGCATAAGTCCACACCTAACGAACATCTAGAGGCCAGACCATGAAATATTTCTGACATATATGGCATCAAAGTGTGGAGGATCTCACACAAAATCAATGTTATCCTATAGTCAAAGGATTACATATGCTACTCGACTCGATGATATTCCTATTGACGGTGCTGTGTACTTCCAACTATTAGGAATCACCTATGAGTCATTCAGTATTCGGTTCAACGAAGACTCACATGTCTATACGAGTTTCCAAAACTCATGGTACATTGGGTTAAACCATTGGAACTTCAATTCCAATATACTACATGTGCTACTCTTATAGGTTATATGAATTCGATTGTATTCCAAAACCAACGACTAGGAATATTTACTTTAAGAATAATTTACACATGGTGTCAAAACTATTCTAAGGTCGATGTCATTATTAGCATATCTTTACATCCATCTAATACGCATAATGACAATACCATTATAAGTTATGAAATGAAAAATATAGTTATTTTATTAATAAATAATAAAATATACAAATCAGATTGGCACTCTAAGCACCAACTCCATCATAAACATGATAAGATTTATGTTTAGTTATAGTTCACTATCTAGTTCATTTTGGGGATATACATTGCATACAACAATGTATATCCTTAATGTAGTTCCATCTAAGTCCGTTCCTAAGACTCCCTTAGAATTGTGGTGTGGTTGTAAAACTAGTTTATGATATTTTTTGCATATAGGGGTGTCCAGAATATGTGCTGAAGAATAAAACTACTAAGTTGGAGCCACGTTCTCATGGGTGGATTCTTCTATAGCCCTGAAGATAACAAAGTGTTTGTATCGACAAATGCTATGTTTCTGGAGGAGGACTATATGAGTGAGTTCAAACCTCGAAGTAAAGTATTACTCGAGGAGTTACTTACTGGTTCGCCTAGCACACTATCATCAATGACAGTTGGCAAACACATTCGACATTTGAGTGTTAGATGCAAGTTTGTGAGAATGATCTGCCACCTAGACGTAGTGGGAGGGTTGTGCGATAACCTGATCGCTATCTAAGAGTTGGAGAGGCACAAGTTGTAGCTTTCAGCAATGGTATAGATGATCCATTGACCTATCGTAGTGTAATGGATGATTTTGATAAATAGGTATGGCTCAAAGCCATGAACCTAAGGATGGAGTCTATATACTCTAACTTCGTCTGGGAACTTGTAGACCAACTTGATGGGGGTAAAACCTATAGGTTGCAAGTGGATCTACAAGAGAAATAGGTGAGCAGATGGGAAGGTACAGACCTTCAAGGCTAGGCTAGTGGCCAAGGGTTATACCCAGAAAAAGGGAGTTGAATATGAGGAAACTGTCTCGCCAGTAGCCATGCTAAAATCCATCCTCACTCTTCTGTCCATTGCCGCATATTATGACTATGAGATTTGGCAAATGGACATCAAGACTGCATTCTTGAATGACAATCTTGATGAGTGTATCTATATGGTACAACTAGAGGGGTTCATAGCCCAAGGTCAAAAGTAAAAGGTTTGCAAGCTTCAAAGGTCCATTTATGGACTCAAGCAAACATCTCGATCTTGGAACATAAGATTTGATACCACGATCGAGTCTTATGACTTTGAGTAGAATGTTGATGAGCCTTGTGTATATAAGTGCGTCAATGACGGGAATATGGTTTTTCTCATTTTATACGTCGATGATATTTTACTCATTGGGAATGATGTAAAGATTTATTAGACGTGAAAACCTGGCTAGTTAGCCAATTCCAAATGAAAGATTTGGGAGAGCCCAGTTATGTTCTTGGGATTCAGATACTTCGGGATCACAAGAAACGACATCTAGCTATGTCTCAGGCATCCTACAATGACAAGATCCTTGTGCGATTTGGGATGCAGAATTCAAAAAAAAGGTAATTTGCCTTATCGACATGGAATTCACTTTTTAAAGGAACAGTCTCCTAAGACACCTCAAGATGTTGAGGAAATGAGACATATCCCATATGCCTCAGCAGTTGGTAGTCTCATGTATGCCATGTTATGAATGCGACCGGACATCTGTTTTACAGTGGGAGTAGTCAGTAGGTTTCAGTATAACCCAGGATAGGATCATAGGGTGGCTGTGAAACACATTCTCAAGTATCTTAAGAGAATGAGAGATTATATGCTTATATATTCCAGTGAGGATATGATCCTAAGGGGATTTACGGACTCTGATTTTCAGACGGATGTCGATTCTAGGAAATCAACATCTAGATTAGCATTTACCTTAGGTGGTGAGGCTATAGTATGGCGGAGTATAAAACAATCTTTCATTGCTGACTCTACCATTGAAGCTGAGTATGTAGTAGCTTGCGAAGCAGCTAAGGAAGTAGTCTAGCTCCGTAAGTTCTTAGGAGATCTGGAAGTTGTTCCAGATATGGATAAACCACTCACACTATATTGCGATAATAGTGGTGCAGTGGTGAATCCAAAGGAACCAAGAAGCCATAAGAGGGGAAGAATATAGAGAGGAAATATCATCTCTTCAGGGAGATAGTGCAGAGAGGAGACGTATGTTTTACAAAAAATTACATTCGTAGAGAATCTGGCTGATCCATTTACAAAGACCTTGTCGGCTAAAGTATTTGAAGGTCACCTAGATGGTCTGAGATTACATGACATGTCCCATATGCTCTAGTGCAAGTGGGAGATTGTTGGGATATATGCCTTAGAGCTTCATGTAATGTAAACGATATAATATCTTATGAAATAAAATGATGCATTATTCATTTACCAAAGTGTTTGTTTAAATATCGCATATTGTAAATTATGTTGATTATCCTAGATTACTCATGTACCTTCAGACTTAGTGTATGAGTGTCATACACAAGAAGATTTAAGTCTGAAGTTAGTAATCTAAAATAGTCTATAGAGAGCAAACAAAGAGGGTATTTTGTTTGTGGTTTATCTATAGATGCGGTCCATTCTATAATTGTATGATGATCTTGATCCGGTATTGTCCATGTGGAGACATAAGAATGGAGGCACCTTGTATGATGTGCTCATATAGGACTGGACCCATATAGAAATGACTTTCTTATAATATCCATTAAATAAATAAATTCATTTCGATCTACTAGATGGTCATATATGGATTGATCTTAATCCTGAGTGTACTACGAACTCATGTATGGCAGGCTATGTCCTTTGATTTACAAAGGTGAGGTTGGTGTAGCAGTCCAGACCAATACATACGTACTATGGGGACATAATTTGGTGTGTAGCTGAGGACGTTTTACATATACATGAAGTTCAATTCTTCTTGCGAGAAGTAGATGAGTATCTTCCTTAAGGGTTGATTCGATACTTGAACAGTTAGTGCGCTCGAGTCTTTCTATTACGAATAGAAAGATTAAAATTCATAATGGTTGTGAATAAATCGTTCATTAGAGAATCATTGGTACTTAAGGTAAAAATAATTAGATGGGTATAACAGATATTATGACTCGCCTCTAATTACGAGATACTCGTGAAAGGTTAATCCATATGTAATGGCTATATCGATGGACACCGACGTGGTTCGACTTAATATATTATCTGTGACAACGAGAGTGCAGCTTCGGGTTTCTAGTGGAATAACTAGGAGTTAATAATTCAGAATATTTAATTAAGAGCTTAATTAATATTTCGAGATTATTGGAGCTCGGAACCGTAGGTCCATTTGGTTCCCGTGCTAGCTCGATATACTATAACAAATTAAATATAATTGGATAGTCCAATTATATACTCATAAATGAAAATATTATTAATATGATTAATAATATTATTTTTCCACATTTGAAACTATATATTAAAATTTAATATATGGTTTTAATAATTATATGATAATTATTGAATGCATAATATTAAATTATATATGATATAATAATGAGGCCAAATTTGGAATTTCCAAATCTTGGGTTTTGGAAACCCTTGGTGATTTATGCTAGGTTGCAAAACTCTTGCATTAAATTTGAAAAGCTTTGGTGAGTTATGCTAGGTTGTATAACTCTTGAATTTAATTTTGGTGGTTTACACTTTTAGAAAGGTAATTGAAATTTTAATTTTGTAATATATCTTTCATTATGGTAATTGAATTAGATGTTATAAAATTAATAAAAAAATAATGCCATGGCCGAATTTTGTATTGGTGGAAAGGGAAAGGGTTTGATTGTTTTTGAAACAAATGACCTTAACTATAAAAGAAAATTGGATTTTTCTTTTTGCCTTAATCTCATATTTTGCAACCTAGCCACCTTTATTTTTCTTCACTATTCTCTCACGTGTTGAGAAAAATCAAGAAAGAACAAAAGATGAAAAAGAAAATAAAAATCTTGTGTGACATTAATCTCTAAATTGTTTAGGGATTAATTTTGTGAGTCTAGCCCACTCTAGTTTTTATTGGTAACGAGACATAGCTCGAAATACTTTTTGGTATCGAACAAAAACTCAACTTCTCCTCTTTTAAACATACCACACGGCAGTGAGTAGAAAATTGCTCACTGCCGCACACAAAAGTTATGTAACGGGACTCGTTTTGAATTCCTTTTGATCCAGAATTTTTAGAGAACTTTAAGGGATGTTTTGAGGCTGTGTTGGGACTGTTTTTGGGTGAAAAATCAGACCTGAAATATAGCAGAAACTGAATCATTAAAGGGCAGAACTGGGCAGTGAATTGGTGCGTTTCGGGTCCAAAACAGTCTATTTTTTGTGCCGTTGTTCATGGGTTGTTCGGGGCTGAAATTTTGTTCAAAACAGAAGAAAAAATTCAATCTTGGTGTTGGTAACATTCATCCTTTTGGTGAGAAGGGCAGAAAAATTTTTCAAGTCCGATCTAAGTGCCTAACGTGCTTCCGCTGCGCAAGGAAAGCATTTCCTACACATTTAATATTATTGAGTTGGGAAATGGTTCCGTGTATGAAAGAATGTTTAAGATAAAATTAGTAGTGTTGATCAGAGTCAGAAAGTTAGAGGCTCAGGGGGATAGGGTGGCTTATTCCCTGCCGATAGCATCTCTGGGAGAGGGATGTTACAGTTCCATTTTATACAGTTCATCATTCTCACAATTGACTTCAATAAGTCAAGTCTTTTCGACAATCGTCAACATCCGATTTCAGTCACCAGAATCGTAGAAAAAATATCCTATCAAATAGAATACAAGATTCTATTAAATAGAATACAAGATTCTATTAAATAAAATAAACGACAAACTTTTACTTATTCCTCTGAAACGCAAGTACTTTCAATTGTATAATTATTATACAAAAGAAAAATTCAAATCTCAAACTTTTCAAGATTCGAATTTTCTACTTATATATATCATATATGTAAATGTAGAAACCAATGAAACTTAAATCAAAAGGATGAATAAGTGTTAATGGAACATATATCCAAAAGAATCGAAATTAATTCGACAATACTCAATATAAAATTAATCAAGTTATATAATATTCGATTCATCCCACTTACAAATTCCATCACGATGGAATCATAGAAGAATGGTATTGAGTAAGAATCATATTCATTAAATAATATTCGAATTAATTGCCCTAAATTCATCTGTTTGATCACATCAAACATCCCTGAACAATTCAAAGACTCGTGATGAATTTTAAAGATACAATTTTCAAACTTCAGATCGAAATTCTTTGAACCAGTCAAAATATTTGATCCACGTTTCATCAGAACAGATTGAAATTTCTTGAACCTTTCAAGATATTCAATATATGTTATTTTAGAAGCACGTAACTAAGTCATGACAACTCATTAACTAAGTTACGAAGTAAAAAAAAAACTAACCAAGACAATTTATAATTCATTAAACCACATATATCCAATGTATTAGTTTAATAGATCTGTGGTCCAATGCCAATCATTGGTTAAACGAGATTATAATCACATTCTCTGAATATAATATTCATTAAATGGATAATGATATGTTGTGTGATATCGTATCTGACCATCATTTACCATGTGGGATAAACATCTAATGCTCAATAGATAAAACCTCATAAACTACTGTTTTAAATTATTTACATTACTAAAAATATTTCTCAATGTTTATCTTTACATCAATGACACTACTAGTCGTATTAAAATATATAACAACCTTTCATATAGAACAAGTAACTATCTAACAAGTTCTGATATCAAATACCAAAACAATTATTAAATAACATTTTAAACAACTAGGAGGGAGATCTGGTATCCAATACCTTTAGTTGTCGTATTGTGAGAATTGATATTCTCTACACATAATTACACGCATCTCATTTCTTTAACTTTCTAATTTTCCTTCAACTATTCACAAAAATTGTAAATAAATGGTTAGAAAACTGTGTTAGACACTTGACCTTCTAAGGTCACCAAAACCAAGAACCATCATTGATTGATAAAAAAACTAATGGGATTTTCTTAATGCCAGTGAATAATCTTTAGACATGAACCAATTCATGTCAATCCTTACTACAAGTCTACTTTAATCTAGAACCTACTCTAGAGATATACAACCAGAAGTGAAGTCAGAATACATATATCAAATATGCATGCAGTGGATTAGAAGTTTAATTCTATCTACATGATAGAACAAGGAAAATAATAGCAGATAATTTCAATAATATTACACACTGCCATAGTTATGGTTATTAACCGAATAGTGCCTCTCACTACTTCACATAATACTGTAATTCCCAACGAAAAATGGGAATTCAATAATTGAATTGAATTCCATAGTGAGAATTGGACGCCATGAATATATTTCGACTCACGGCTCATTATTAATCAAATTCACTGTGACTCTTGATTTTGGCTCTGATCATTTCTCGTTGTGACAGCTTGGGCACGTTCACATGAGGCGTATCAAGGTTATTCTTGTCAATGACAAACTCATACTACCAATATAGTCCTGACAACTTTAGCACGTTCAGGATTTTCACTTTCACTTGAATTTAAATCTTATCATATAAGTTTTATAGGCGCAAATGAACTACCATAAGCCAACTACACAGCTTTGGCACGATATAACTACAGCATCCGGAAATCATTCACATCTGTCTTGACAAGACAGACCTAGAAATAAATATTCCTAATACTAATTACTATAAAGCCTTATTAAGCGGGGATATTCCTAAAGTGTGTTTTACTGTACATCAATCTAGAATAATTTCTCGATAATTTAATTCTATTCGGGAAACCATAACTTAAATTAACCATTAAATCTCTGTTAGATTTCTCGTTGAGGCGGAACCAAAGAATCAAGAAACATCTAGATTAAAAGCATGTGTAATCACTAAAATTCAATTAAATATCACATATCAAGCATGACTAATTTGAAAGATGTAAGGGTTGAACCTACTATGATATCATTTTGTTGGGGTTATTCGTTGCGGAAGCACGATTTTGGCGAAATCGTAGATTTAAAAAATTTTAATTTACCAAATAAATTATTCGATATCCTATATCTATAATTTATTCAAATTTCACCTAAACGTATCTATCGATATCAAATAATGACGTAATAAATTATGAAATATCGCAAAAATTTTACGAAAATAATTTTTCGCAAAATAGCATTAAACGTATTTTTAGGCTAACAGATCAACTGAAACCACATGGGACTACCCAGGTCAGCCCCAATATAATTCGGTCAGTCCATGGGCTGCCTAAACAGTGAAAAATTCACTGTTTGGACAGCCATAGCTCGGTAAGCTCGGATTTCACCAAGTAATGACGTTTTTTTATCATTTCGCTTATTTTCACTCCAAATTTTTTTCGTAAATTATCCTAATACCGAATACACATTCAACACATCCAAATAACATACCCAAAAATAGATAATTCCAGGTCTGTACATTGAACAAAAAATAGCCTATATTTCATATGTTAGACAAATTTAATCAAATTAATCCAACACCCATTCAAAGCCACCACAAAAGAAGAACCCTAGAATAATTCTAGGTATAACAAGAATGGTCATTATACTCTAGAATGTTAACTAAGTTGTCCAATAATAAATTGAACCCAAATTACCTTAATCTATTTCAATATAAGTCTACATATTCTTCTAACCACTCAATCCATCAACCAAATCAAAAAACCCCAATTTTAAAATAAAAAAGATTCTCTCCAACCATTTTAAACAGACAAGAACAACAAAAGAAGCAATTTCTAGGTCAAAGAGTATTGAAGATTACCTTTTAACCTTCAAAATTTCTTCAAAAACTTGTTCTTGATTTTATTCTTCTTACTCTACTCTCTTTGGTGTTTTCTCAAGGTTGAAGAAGGACTATGTTTCGGCCACAACTTATCCAAAAAATAAAGAAAATAAATTTCCATTTTAAAAGAAAAAGTGGCCGAAAGTGGTGGGGAAAAAATTTAACTTATTATTCAAAATAATAATTAATAAAGGATTGGTAAATAAGCCATCCACATAACACCTCATTTATTCATATATTACAATAATATATATAATAAATAATATTCAAACTTTTACACATGTAATGTATAAATTAATAATTATCTAAATAATTAATTAATTTTTTCTTATATATTTTACATGTTTCAAAAGATAATTTATCAATTAATATGTATCTAATCTAATTATGCATCAAATTCAAATACACATTAAATAACCAAAATATCCAAGCATATTTATTTTCATTTACCAATTAGACGAATTGAATAAACCAGCTTAATCAAATAAAATATAATGAATAATCAATATTATTCATAATACGTTGCCCAAATGATCAACAAATACACTTCATATTAATTATTTTAAGTTCAGATTTATCTGTTACGGAATCCAATTACGTGTCTATAATTCACCCACTTGTAAATTATGACTACCACAGATAATCTCACTGAACTATACAAGTCAAGGTCATCGTATACGTATAATCCCTCTGTCATATGATATCTATATTATATCGGGGATATAGATAAGAATATCAAATCCCTCAGGTATAATATAGTCGACTTACAACTTTAAGATCTCTAAATAATATTCGAAAGTCACTTCCGTAGTGTATCACGAACATGAATTTAACAAATCACAAACACGTACATGATACATATATCTTGTACAAAGAACCGACGAATCCTATCTAATACACACCGCATATCATGAGCATCGGTGCACACCCAACAGACAGTAGAGGTTTGACCTAAATAGGTTGGTGACGTAACTGCCATCAAATTACGAAGGATAACTCATATATCCACTGTGGTATCTCAAGTCGAAGGACCGCTATGCTACTCGACTCAAGAAAATTCTTATTGACGTTGGTGTACCATCTATTAGGAAATCTTTTATGAGTCATTCAGTATTTATCAAATTAACACTTATATGTCTATATGAGTCTTGATCACGATTTTCATACGTTACGCAAGGGCGCATATCGCTCAAGTAATATAAAAGTTAGCGATCCCATGAGGACTTATCACCTATGTTACTAACTATTAAGACTAATTACCTACGAGTATCTAATTAAAATTAAATGTGATTTTGGATTGAATTTAAATTAAAGTTAAAGGAAATGAATATACTATGGTAATTTTCAAAGGCAATCAATGAAGAGAAAATATTCAGGGTTTGAATCCACTCAATAATATTCTAAAGATGAATTGGTTTTCCTATACTCGTGTGATAAATTGACTTATTAACTTGGAACACTAAGAAATCCACAAGCCTCTTTCGATAGTCATGTGAAAATATTCAAAGTAACTTAATTAACTATGTTTTATGTTAATTAAATAACCCCAATTTCATTAAGATCATGTTCCAATTATGGCTACACCCATCATAGATGTATATTTCTATCATGGAGGAAAATCCCTAAGATGAGATCGTGTGCTATTGAATCTAAAGCTAAACCTAAAATTCATTTGTCAAGTTCATCTAAGTTTACCACATCAATCCTAATGGTGGTAAGGCAACATGAATCATTAAGAATAAGATTCGATAAATAAACCAAAATATCACACAAAATATAAGAAAATCCATTTATAAGTTCATGAATACTGGGTTTCATCACAACACCAGATTAGAGATTTAGTTCCTACACATGCTCAAAAACTGTAAATAATTATTCAATGATAAAAATATCAAATAGCAAAAAGGAAGAAGAAATTATGTCGAGATCGCCAGTCTTTCGCTCATTTCTGTTGAGTTTTTGTGCTGTGCTCATTTGATGTGCTTTGTCTTCTCTTAAAAAATCTCTTTTGGAGGCTGTAAAATTAGGTTATATGACTACCCATAGGTTTTGGGATGAGTTGTTGTTTATATAGGAGGCCTATAGGGTATTTCCTACTTATAATTTGAGTCTGGATGCACTAGATCCGCAACTCGTGTCGCGATGTGTCTGATTAGCATCGCAAGCTCATCTTTTATTTCATCGGCACGTCGCGCCGTGCTATAGCCGATATTGCGATACGCCGATCATCCCATATTCTACCAAGATTTACTTTATCTGCGCATCGAGACGCGCAGTTCAGCATCGGGATGCGTATTCGGACTCTGAATTTCTCATAATTGCTCCGTATTTTACCATTTTTATCCCTCGTTGATTCCATTAAGTCTCGATATTATTTTTACCTATATAACAAACCCAAAATACATCGAAGCGCTAATAAAACTCGAGATAACTCAGAAAACATCCAGCTAGAGGGGCAGACAAATATATGTATATTGGTCGCTCATCACAACCACAAACTTAACATTTTGCTAGTCCTCGAGCAAAACAAATAAAAATAAAAATAAAATAAACTAAACTAAAACTAAAACTAAATTAACCTAAGCCACTTTCGTAGGGATCACAATTTTATTTAGCGTATGCAACAAGCCTTTACACCCCTAGGAGGCCCTAGTGGATGAGTTGTTATCTCGTGAGGTCTTACAATGACGACACCTACAAACGTCATTTAAATACACATGCAATCACACATAAATACAAAAATAAATAACTAAACAAAAATCATCCTAGAAATTATATTTAATATTGTCATCAGAGAGTGCTTAGTAACGAAACCATAGAACCTTCAAAGTACCCAACATAGTCAAATCCAAATTCTTGAATAAATTATCTAAGTCAGACTCACAATTGTGTGTGTATAGGTCTAGTCACAGCTCGATCCCTAAATGAGTCAACTCAGTGATTTGGTCTAAAAATAATTAGGATCTGATGGGTCAAACCAACCTAGATATCTCAAAAATGCTCTTTATTTGCCCATTAAGCTCAATATGGTATGACATCTCTTTTTATTTATCTTTTGACTCACTTACCTTTTAAGATAGCATTTATCCTTATGGTGGTCCTAACACTCGCCCATGGGTAGCTTCACGTTTATCAGTTCTAGGTGGTGTATTTCATTTTTTTTCCTTAAAATATTTATTTCTTCAGCTCTTTTCATTTTTCATTATTTTTCTTTTTCTTTTTTTTTCCAAAGAATTTTTTATATAGTCATACCATATATAATAAATAATTGCAAACAAAGACAGATATCTAAGCAAATGATCATTCATCGTCAAACAATTCTCTTAACTAGTCATTTTACTAACTACCTAGGTTTTTACTGCTAGAAACCTATTGTTGAGTGCATATAAGTCTAACCTAGATCATCTACTAAAGGCATCAGATAAAAGTAAATTGAGCACTTATCGTTTCTAAGATGTCATCACGACTAACCTAAAGCAAACAAACTCATCATGTGAACTATGTTTCACTACCACAAGACTTAATTTTTTTTCAATAGCAGGAATTAACTAACACAACACATGCACACATGAACACACTCCCAAACTTAAATTTACATTGCCCGTAATGCAAAATAAGCATAAAGAACAAGAGAGAGGAAAAACACTACCGTGCATATGGTGTAGCATTCTCCGTCGCATTTAAGTCTCGTGTCGCGACGTGTAGTGATGTGCTTCACGACGTTAAATGTCACAAAATTTTTGCCTCAATTTTGTACTGCGTCGAGTCGCGATGCCACAAGTAGCGGTGCAACGCGCTCTTGGTTCAATTTCTGGTCGGACTTTGGCTGCACGAACTGGTTGGGCTGTGTCAGTATCCATATAATTACACATGTAATATTGTTAAACACACAAATAGCACAGAAAAATAAAAATAAAAATAAAATAATTAAATAAATAAAATAAAGAAATTAAAAATAATTGCATGGGTTGCCTCCCCACTAGCGCCAAGTTTAACATATTCAGCCAGACGTAACCATCCTATTGGTCATGGTGGTTCCCTTGTAAACTTAATTGATCGAGATATGACCGCTTAATGCTCACTCTTATACTCCCAATGAATAACTGAGCATCTTGCTACGGTGCTCTGTCAATTAAATGTCCCCCAAGATTTGTCAACGGCTCATCAAATGCCTTCTTCCTTGGATCAATACTCACAAGAGGTGGCGGGTCACCAACATACATATGTAGCCCTTCAGTTCTCTTATCTGTACTAAGTGTCTTCCATGAGCTCGTCGTAGGGCTATTGTTGTGATGATCTATGTTTACCATTTCCAGACTTGCATCTCCAATATTGTGTATCATGTGGAACTCCACATCATCCTGCGGGTATGACATGTCTTTGAAGACATGAAAAGTCACCTCTTGATCTTGTACTCGCATTGTCAGCTCACCCTTTTGAATGTCGATAAGCATTCTGCTTGTTGCTAAGAAGGGTCGTCCGAGGATGACAGGAACTTCACCATATTCCTCCATGTCTAAAACTATAAAGTCCGCAGAAAATATGAACTTGTCCACTTTTACTAGCACGTCCTCTATTTTGCCTCGCGGGTAAGTGAATGATCTATTGGCTAGCTACAGCGTAATAGTTGTTGGTCTCGCCTCTCCTAAACCCAATTTCTGGTAAATAGATAACGACGCTAGGTTGATGCTCGCACCCAAATCACATAGTGCTTTACCAAAGTAGTGGTTGCCAATGGACATGATATGGTAAAGCTATCAGGATCCTTCAGCTTGGGTGGCAGCTTCTTTTGTATTATCACACTACATTCCTCTATGAGTGCCACAGTTTCAAACCCATCCAACTTCTTTTTCTTTGACCTATGAGTGCCACAGTTTCAAACCCATCCAACTTCTTTTTCTTTGACAAGATGTCCTTTAAGAACTTCACATAACTGGCATATGCTCTAGTTCCTTGGTGAAGGGGATATTGATATGAAGTTTCTTAAAGATCTCTAAGAATCTTGAGAACTGCTTATCTAGCTTGTGCTGCTGCAAACGTTATGTGAATGAAAGAGGTGGATAATCTGTAAGGCTTGCCTATTTAGTCTTTCCTTCCTCTCTCATATTTTCTTTGTTCGGCTCTGCTTAGGCTGCTGCATCCCAACATCTTTGTCAATGATCGTCCCGCTCTTCAATGTGATAGCCTTGCAAGAGTCATTATTTTAGCCTCTTGGATTAGGTTCAGTATCACTCAGGAGGGCACCCAATGGTTTGTAGTCCTTTCGACTTGCCAATTTTCCCAGTTGACTATCTAATTTCTTCAAAAAACGCAGCTTGGCCGTGTACTAATGCTTCTAATCTTGTAGTGTTCTTGGCATTTTCCACGGTTTGCTATTGAGAAGCTTATTTTTATTTACCACTTGCATTAGTAACTCTTCCATGGGTGGCCTGCTCTCCTGAATGGCCTCTTTATTTTGATACAGGAAATGTGATCATGCCCCTTGGTTATTTTTCCATCCAAAATTTGGGTGATCTTTCCACCTAGGATTATAGCTGTTTGAATAGGGGTTGTGAAATGGCCTGTTGAACTTGTTCACATAGTTGACAAACTCGCCATATTGATTGTGTGGCTCCCCATTTGATCCTCCTATATATCCTACACTTGTGGCACCAACATTGTTCATAGCTTGCATACTCGAGACCTCTAGGTATTTATAAATTTGGTCAAGTTTGGCACTTACATATGTATTGATCTCGACTTCGCGGAGGCCTGCTACTCGCTAGGGCATATTCGCTAGGGCATATTCTTCTAATAAATCCCACGCTTGGTGTTCCATTTTCCCCATCAGTGCACCTCTTGTGGCTGCATCCACTATGGACTCCATCATTCCACTAAGCCCATTGTAGAAAGTCTGTACCTACAGCTATTTGACAATCTCGTGATATGGGTACTTCCGTAGCAACTCTTTGTACATTTCCCATGTCTCGTAAAGAAATTCAGAGTCAAACCGCATGAATGATTTGATATCATTTCTCAATTTTACAGTTTTAGCTAAGGGAAAATATTTTATTAGGAATTTCATCGCCAAGTCTGCCTAAGTTGTGATGGACCCTACTGGTAGTGAATTGAGCCATCTCTTAGCTATATCTCGTAAGAAGTAAGGATAAGCTCGCAACCACGTTGCTTCATTTGCCCCTCGGTTGTAGTTAAATGTGTCACATACCTCCATGAAGCTGCTGATGTGGGTGTTTGGATCTTCAAGTGCACCACCCCCAAATTCACTGACTGCTGGATCATCTGAATGCATGACTTGATATCACATGTGTTTACGGGCAGAGGTGGCATGATGATGCAGGAGATGAAATCATCAACCACCGAGATTGTCTTATCCCAGATGAGAATTGGTGGTGCTTCTTCCAAGGGTTCAGGTTCCCGATTTTTCATGTTAAGTTGTGCCTCTTGATCTTCTCGCCCATCCTTTCTCAACTGTGTGAGGGTTCTTTTGATTTCTGGGTCAAGTGGAAAGAGTTTACATCTTTGACTTCTTCTCATGTAATCGTTCAAGAACCTTACTTAGAACTAAAACGAAAAAAATAAAAATAAAAATAAAAATAAAAACGACTAGATAGCAAGTAGAGTACCAAGTCATAAAATTAATAATATAGGTTATAATAAGTCTCCGGCAACGGCGCTTAAATCTTGATCACGATTTTCACATGTTACACAATCGCACGTATCGCTCAAGTAGTATAAAAGTTATCGATCCCACGAGGACTTATCACTTATGTTACTAACTATTAAGACTAATTACCTATGAGTATATTATTAAAATTAAATGTGATTTTGGATTGAATTTAAATTAAAGCTAAATGAAATAAATATACTATGATAATATTCAAAGTCATTCAATGTAGAGAAAATATTCAGGGTTGTGAATCCACTTAGTATTATTCTAAAGATGAATTGGTTTTCTTGTACTCATTAGATAAATTGGCTTATTAACTTGGAACACTAACATATCCACAAGCCTATTTCGATAGTCATGTGAAAATATTCGAAGTAACTTAATTAACTATATTTATGTTAATTAAATAACCTCAAATTGATTAAGATCAAGTTCCAATTATGACTACACATACCCTACAGGTATATTTCAATCTTGGAGGGAAATCCCTAAGATGAGATCGTGTGTTATTGAATCTAATGCTAAACCTAAAATTCATTTGTTAGGTTCATTTAAGTTTGCCACATCAATCCTATTGGTGATGAGGAAACAGGACGCATTAAGAATAAGATTTGATAAATAAATCAAAAAATCACACAAAATATAAAAACATCAATTTATAAGTTCATGAATACTGGGTTAAGATTTAGTTCCTACACATGCTCAAACTGTAAATAATTATTCAATGATAAACAAAACAACAAAGAGGAAAAAGGAAGAAGAAACTCTGTCGAGATTGCCAGTCATTCGCTCACTGTTGTTGAGTTTATGTGTTGTGATCCTTTGATGTGCTTTGTCTTTTCTTCAAAAAATCTCTTTTGGAGGCTGTAAAATGAGGTTATATGACTCCCCCTTGGTTTTAAGTTGAGTTATTGTTTATATAGGAGGTTTATGGGGTGTTTCCTGTTAGGGTTGGTGTTCTGAGCGCCAATTTTTTTTATATATTTCCTTGTAAATACTCTTGTAAGTATTTTATTAATGAATAAAATAAACAGTTTCTATAATATGAATTATTTTATTATATGGTAAAGACGTTAATAACCATAGAGTGATTGGTTATGATACAGTTGCAAAAGCGTCGCAACTGACATTGAGCAGTATCATAACAATATCATTCTTTAACTGTCCCTGGTCAAGGCTTACAATTACTTGGTCAGTAAGTAAACCCACTGAGACTGGTACGTGTCGTATATTGTAATATTGGATTCCAATCGTTTCTCAATGAACCATGAATCTCGGGAGACTCGTATAGACACGTAAGTGTTTATATCGGATAAACACTAAACGACTCACCAAAGATTCTTAATAGATGGTATACCAACGTCAATAAGAATCTTCTCGGGTTGAGTGAGCATAGTGATCCTTCGACTTGAGGTACCATTGTGGATGTATGAGGTATTATCCACACTTTGATGGCAGTCATGTCACCGATCTATTTAGATCAGACCTTCGCCTGTTCGTTGGGTGTGGACTGATCCTCAGGATATCTTATGCGTATCAAGATAGGATCCGTCAGTTCTGTTTACAGAGCATAGGTATCCATTATGGGATTAGCAATCTGTTAAATCCATGGGCATGTGGTACACTTTAGAAGTGAGTTCTAAGTGTTATTAAGAGATTGCTAATAGAATCGTCGACGGGATTATACCTATAGAGATTTGACGTTTATATCTATATCTCTGGGATAATCCGGATACCTGTGACGGAAGAATTATACGTATGTAGTGACCTCGACCTGTATGGTTCAGAGAGTTTATATGTATTCGTCATAATTTATGGGTGGGTAGATTATGGACACGAAATTGGATTTCGTGATGGATATGTCTGAACCTAGAGAGTCTCACTAATAAAATATACTCGTAGAGCACTATGGCAACTTTTATGAATAATAGTGATTATTTATAAGTCGTTTAATGGTTTTAAACGAAAATACATGCTTTTGGGATCTATCAGCCATTTGTTAAATGTCAAATTGTGATATTTGACATTTATAATTAATAAATGTATTTTGATTATTTAATGTAAATATAATACATATATTTTAGATGTTTGTATTTAATTATTTAATTATTTAATTGTTTAATAGTTAAATGATTAATTAATCAATTTACAAATATCTTGTAACTTTATTTAACAAATGACATTTTTAAATTGGATAAAATGGCCAATTTTTATTGGATAAATTGGCATGATTTAATTGGTACATTTGTGATATACATTAAATGGTTTAATGAATCAATACCACAAATTAATTAAATCATTATCCATTTAATTATTTATTGAAACAAAAAAAATTAAAAAATACTAGGCCAATATTTTTTCCCAATTTTCAGTAATTGCTAGGAAAATATATAAGCCTTATTTTTCATTTTTTGTTTCATAATTTCAAGTTTCCAAAATCAAATACAAAGAAAGTTTGAGAGAAAAAGAGAAAGAAAGCAAAGAAAAGCTTGGAAATCTTGGAATTTTATCAGTTTTTTCTTACTTTCTTCTACATGAAAAATGTTTCTATGACTCTAGGCTTCAATATGTGTCACTTAGATTTTTATCTACTTTTTTGTGCATGTAATTTGATGGTTGGGAACTTGGTAGAAAGATGTTAGCATGTATGAAGATTAAAGAATGCTTATTAAGAGTGATTAAGTATTCTTTTGATTATTTGATGATTTTTTTGTCATTCTAGAGTTGCTTAGCCACTCATAAATAACCTAGAATTGTTCTTGAGTTGTTTCATGGTGGTGAGACTTGTTTGGTGTTGTAAGGATTGAATTAAATGTTGAATTTAATTAATTTTGGTGTTAATTGATCTAATGGATAATTTTATAAAATTAGGGTTCATAACCCTTTCCAAATTTTGGACTTTTCATATATGTGTTAATTAATGATGTATATATGATGCATATTAATTTTGGTGTTGATTGGATTTGATCTTGAGTGGTTTTGAACCAATTTGGACTAAAGTGCAAATTCTGGAAAGTTGAGGGACCTTTCGGCAATTTGGGAAAATTGGTTTCTTGAATTGCAATTTGTATTTTCATGTATAAGACATGTATAAATCATTTTGGGATTGATTTGGAATCAATTAAAATTGTATTTGACAATTTAGGAGGGGCTAAACGAGATTTATTGAAAAATCTGATTTTTTGGGTAAAAATTTCAGTTTTTAAGTATTGAGTAATTAGTTTATTTTAATTACCCAAGAAAAATAATTGAAATCGGAAAATTTTGATTTTTCGCGTTCCGCTGCGTTTACCCGGAATTGCCGCCTAAAACTCCAACAATTCCTACTTAAAAGTCGAGTCTGGAAGCACTGGATCCGCAACCCGCGTCGTGACGCGCGTGATTGGCGTCACAACGCTCATCTTGTATTCATCGGCACGTCACGACGCGCCATGGCCGGCATCGCGACACGCCACTCATCCCACATTCTGCTAAGATTTACTTCATTTGTACGTCTCAACGCGCAGTCCAGTGCCGGGATGTATTTTTTGACTCCGAATTTACCCTAATTTACTCTGTATTTTACCGTTTTCATCCCTCATTAATTCCACTAAGTCCCAATATTATTTTTACCTGCAAAATGAACCCAAAACTAGATGGGCAGGCAAATATATATATATATATATATTGGTCGCTCATCAAGTCTTTAAAGACTTGTGATCCACTGTGATAGACACCAGACCAAATCTCGATATACGACATGTATCGGTCTCATTGGATTTTACTGATCGACTCGTGTCAGTAAATCTTAACAGTTACAGAGAGTTGAAGCCGAAGCCATGATGTTAATTTGGAATTAATTATGCTCACAATGCAATTTTCTCTTTAATTAATATTGAGTATGATTCCCAGAATATAGTGAATTTAGTCACTGACAAGATTAGAGCCCGTAAGGAAATTTGTTGGTTAATTTCTGATATTCAAAATGCAATTACAACATTAAATTTGTTTGCAATTGAGTTTAGGCCAAGTACTTATAATGATATTGTTCATAAATTAACTAGTTTGTCTCCCAATATCGGAGGGGGATTTCCCCTCTATTATACCTGTAAGCTTTGATTTATTTCAATTGTAATCTTTCTTTCAAAAAATAAAAAATAAAAACAAAGTTATCTTCAATCAATCCCATCGTTGCTGCCATGTTCATCATCTCATTGCTTGATTAAATCCATCAAAAGATTTTTGCAGTCAACCCTACCGAACAAAAAATTGATTTGGTATCATTACTCGAGATATTAATTGCAATGCCCGGTGCCCACCCTTTTGCTTAATCGAACTGTAAATTAACGCTGTCAACGAACTTTTGATTTTTTGTTCCCTCGTTTCTTACCTTAAAGAGTTTAGTTTGTAAATGTCCCAAATGAGGGTAGCTTTATGGCAAATAATTTAAAATTTAGTTGTCAGAGATCCTGAGTTCGATTTCAAGAGGTGTATTTCAAAAAATAAAAAAAGTTCAGTTCGTAAATATAACCTGATTTAATTACAAAATTAAGGGCCCTTGAATAGGACTTCGGAGTATATGAAAACATTAACCTCAAAACTCAAATTGAATGATACCAGTTGTTCCCTGGGAGTGAGTTGAAGAATTAATAAACTAGACTTGAGAAATACACAAGGCAACCAATTATCAAATCATCGGCAATAATGCTTGGGATGAATTTCAAAATAACATCTAAAAGATTTTCTATAAATTTAATTGCTTATTTGAATTTAGCAGAAACGGGCATCAGGTTCATTCCGAAGTTCGTAGAAATTTGGAGGCTGCCAATGTTAAGTACAAGGCCGATGCGGATCAACACTGTCAGAGAAAGGTGTTTGAGGCCGGTGATTTAGTCATGGCTTATATACGGCGTAATCATTTTCCTGGAGAGCAGGGGAAGCTTGCCAATATGAAATATGGTCCTTTTCGGTTCGACATTGAATCAATGATAATAATTTTAATATTATTATCTGTTCGAATATCTTGAGGATGATCCAATTTATGAACCAAAACTCGAGGACAAGTTTTCTTCTAGTGGGGGACAATGATGGGGGAGGACATATGACCTTCGTAGATTCAATGGGCGATAACTTAAGTTAGAGTGTCCATTTTCGGTCCATATTATACCGATTCGACGACGGCCCAAACATCTTCGAAAACGGCTGAAAATGGAGGAGGGGATGTTAATGACGTGATCCTAGCAACACCAGATTCGATCCCGGGCACGATTGATCCAGTCCATGTACCAGTTGGACCAATTACAAGACACAAAGCTCAGAAGATCAAAGACGTTATGACAAGTTTGGCCCAACGTCATGTAGCCAATTTGAACAATCACATTAGAGATAAATTGGACTTCAAGGAAGAGGGTTCAAGAGTTATACACTTGATCCAAGTCTTCGAGGAGCAGCATGGATCGGTTTTAGTTGTTTAGCCGTATTTTCATTATACTATTATTTATATATTTTCGTGTATGGAATAAAACTTGGATGTCCATTTTATTTACCGGTTGTGTTAGTTTATTTTTATTTATTTGTGGGCTCATAATGGGATAGCGATTAAGAGTTATGAGGTTGTTAAACCCAAGAATATCAATAAAGCTAGTTCTTCTGCTTATATTGTTGAGTACTCTGATCTATGGCATGGTAGATTAGGACATGTTAATTTTAATTCATTGCGGAAATTAATTAACATGAATCACATTCCCATTTTTAAAATTGATAACAAACACAAGTGTGAAACTTGTGTTGAGGCAAAACTAACTAGATCATCATTTTATAGTATTGAAATAAACTCTGAACCACTTGATCTAATTCATACCGATGTATGTGATTTTAATTCAATACAAACAAGAGGCGGTAATAAATATTTTATTACCTTTATTGATGATTGCACAAGATTTTGCTATGTGTATTTGATGAAAAGCAAGGACGAAGCTATAGAGAAATTTGTTCTCTATAAGAATGAAGTTGAGAACCAACTGAATAAAGGAATTAAGGAGTTAAGAAGTGATCGTGGTGGTGAGTATGTTTTTCCTTTTGAATCACTTTGTGATCAAAATGGAATCATACATCAAACCACAGCTCCTTATTCACCTCAATCCAATGGGATTGCGGAACGGAAGAATCGTACCTTGAAAGAAATGATGAATGCACTGTTAATCAGCTCTAGATTACCTCAGAATATGTGGGGAGAAGCTGTTTTATCAGCTAATTACCTTTTAAATAAGGTACCACGGAAAGAAGCATGGAAAACTCCTTATGAAATGTGGAAAGGAATAGTACATTCCTATAAATTTCTACGAGTGTGGGGGTGTCTTGCCAAATTAATCATTCCTCCACCTAAGAAGGTGAAGATATGACCAAATACTGTTGATTGTATTTTCATAGGATATGCACATAACAATAATGCTTATCGATTTCTTGTGCATGAGTCTAATATACCATATGTTGACGGCTGATTTCGGTCTCAGGGCAATATCAGAATATTACTCCCGAGACAATCCTCCCTCAATAGTGAATTTGTTCGGTTATGGGGGAACTAAAAACAAACTTAGCAAAAGACAGATAAATACACCAATCAACAAGGAGATTTAACGTGGTTCGGCGAATCGGATCCAGCCTACGTCCACGGGCACAGAACGAATGATACTTTTATTACCGAGATATGCTTCTCTGATATCTCTTGTGTTTTACAAGTTTGATCGCAATGATCTTGATATTGATTCTGATGCCTCTTACGCACACTCTACCCTCCTATTTATAATAGTGTAGAAATCAGATTCTTTCTCCTACAAGAATTTCCTAGTTGAAACAATTTCCCTTTCCCATAAGGATTCCTAGTAAAAAAACTAATTTCACTTCCTTTATCCTACTAGGGCACTGACTTACTAGTTTACCCCATGAAAGTAGGATAAGTTATTATCTTGTCCGTAAAAATAGGATGTCTTATCTTCTGGAGTATATCTCGCTATATCATCGGTCTTCATGAGGTCGGTCACAATGGTCTTTTGAACTGAGAATGCTGCTATAGATCTGATAATGCCCGGTCATCCGATCTTAAGTGGTCGGTCACCTATCATCAAGTGTTCGGTCTCTACATGTTGGCTTTATAACAATCATGTGCTCGGGTCGGCATTAATGATTTCGACCGAGAAGGGAATTACCCTTTTTACCCATGCCGTACTCCTTAAATATCATAGGTCCTGAAAACACCATCAACATCTGTCCCCTAGTTCTCGGTAACAACGAGTTTGCGAGTTGATGCCGGGAACAATAAAAAAAGATATTGTGCCGATGAATCCGTCGGTGGTCACTCCAGGAACCGTAGAGAAAAATGCATTGGCTGCAAATCTGGTTCTTCCTGCTACCCTCATGTGCTCAGTCAATAAGGATCCCGATATCTACCCGTGGAGAAAATGCTTTGCCCTTATGCTGATGACGATTGACTCGGTGGGACGTAACCTGACCCCGAGCTGAGAAGAACATTTGGCTCTGGGGGAATGTCACTTCCCCAGACCAATAGAGGGCCGACCATGGGGGAGATGCTCCGATCCCATGTCGTTGATAAGTCTCTCGGTGGGACGTATCTCAACCCCGAGCTGAAGAAAGACTTGGCTCTGGGGGAATATTACATCCCCAGTCTAAAGAAGCCGACTCGGTGGGACGTAACCCGACCCCGAGCTGAAGAAAGACTTGGCTCTGGGGGGAATGTACATCTCCAGTCCAAAGAAGCCGACTCGGTGGGACGTAACCCGACCCAGAGCTGAAACAAACATCGATCTCGGCGGTACAAGAGCAGACCCGAGCTGGAAAGAAACATCGGTCTCGGCGGTACAAGAGCATACCAGAGCCGGAAAGAAACATCGGTCTCGGTGGTACAAGAGCAGACCCGAGCTGGAAAGAAACATCGGTCTCGGGGGTACAAGAGCAGACCCGGGCCGGAAAGAAACATGTGGCATCGGCGAAACGAATCCAGCCCCGAGCCAATTAATCCTTGGGACTTATTCAGAAGGGAAGTGAATCAACCTTTTGAAGCCCTACCGAATCTGGCACGGGCGTCCCCTGTCAGACCAGCGAAAAACAAAAACAAGACTTTGGAAAATAAAATTAAAAGGCGGGGGTGACCTAGCACTTATCCCAGAGCAAAACGTTTCGCAAGTATAAACAACAACACGGATGCCTAAAACAACGTCATGTCTGAGGTCTCCAAAACACAATTCTGAATCTTTCAATTCAGAGTCCCGGCGAACCAGGATTTGGATCAAAGAGCGTTTAAAATGGTAAGGGCACATCCTCTATACTTCAGGTCTCCATGGAGCCTGTGTACTGTTCGAGGGCTCCTCCTTACAACGCTGGAGCAAGCATACGCTACGAGGGCACAATCTCTTCCCGTGCTATACTTCTCTTGGATCCAAATGATCAAAGAAATAGGGATCAAAGAGTGTCCGAGACATTAAGGGCATTTTCCTCCTTATGTTCGGTAACACTGGAGCAAGCAATCGCCACGGGGGTATCATCTCTCCCCGTGTTATGCTTCCCACGGATCCGAATGATCAAGGAAATATGGATCAAAGAGTGTCCGAGACATTAAGGGCATTTTCCTTCTTATGTTCGGTAACACTGGAGCAAGCAATCACCACGGGGGTATCATCCATCCCCGTGCTATGCTTCCCACGGATCCGAATGATCAAGGAAATAGGGATCAAAGAGTGTCCGAGACATTAAGGGCATTTTCCTCCTTATGTTCGGTAACACTGGAGCAAGCAATCGCCACGGGGGTATCATCCATCCCCGTGCTATGCTTCCCACGGATCCGAATGATCAAGGAAATAGGGATCAAAGAGTGTCCGAGACATTAAGGGCATTTTCCTCCTTATGTTCGGTAACACTGGAGCAAGCAATCGCCACGGGGGTATCATCCATCCCCGTGCTATGCTTCCCACGGATCCAAATGATCAAGGAAATAGGGATCAAAGAGTGTCCGAGACATTAAGGGCATTTTTCTCCTTATGTTCAGTAACACTGGAGCAAGCAATCGCCACGGGGGTATCATCCATCCCCGTGCTATGCTTCCCACGGATCCGAATGATCAAGGAAATAGGGATCAAAGAGTGTCCGAGACATTAAGGGCATTTTCCTCCTTATGTTCGGTAACACTGGAGCAAGAAATCGCCACGGGGGTATCATCCATCCCCGTGCTATGCTTCCCACGGATCCAAATGATCAAGGAAATAGGGATCAAAGAGTGTCTGAGACATTAAGGGCATTTTCCTCCTTATGTTCGGTAACACTGGTGCAAACAATCGCCACGGGGGTATCATCCATCCCCGTACTATGCTTCCCACGGATCCAAATGATCATGGAAATAGGGATCAAAGAGTGTCCGATACATTAAGGGCTTTTTCCTCTTTATGTTCGGTAACACTGGAGCAAGCAATCACCACGGGGGTATCATCCCTCCCCGTGCTATACTTCCCACAGATTCGAGTGATCAAGGAAATAGGTAGGGATCAAAGAGTGTCTGAGACATTAAGGGCATTTTCCTCCTTATGTTCGGTAACACTGGAGCAAGCAAATGCCATGAGGGTATCATCCATCCTCGTGCTATGCATCTCACGGATCCATTGGTCAGACAAAACAGACGGGAATACAATCTCCGTAGTCGCAATTCCCAGATCGGCCAGGCCGGCCACCTTACGAGGGCATTCCCTCCCCGCGATTACCAACCCTGAGATATCCATCATAAATGTAAATCATAGGGTAGTTACGCTTCAGCTTCGGGAGTTTGATCCTACCACGAAGGCGTACTTCGCTTGCCCTCGCCCCCTCGGCCACGCAGCAGCTTCCTACTTGTGATCAATGCGCGACCTTCATATTTTTATACGCACGTGTATGGCTTTAAGTATAGCGATGAAACCCTACTTTTTTTTCACGATGCATGACAACTTCTTTGTTATCCTCCCCTTCAAGTGGAGTGAGTCGCATCTTTTTTGCGGCTTGCTGTTCATATGGCTCTGTCTCAATATTATCCCCACTAACTTGAATGTCATAACCTGCAACTGCTCTGTTTTCTATCGCATCAGCATCTTGAGGCGGCAACCTTTGTCCAACCTCATTTGCATCCAGTGGCAAGGACGTGGTCGGATCTTCATGATGTGGGGGAATGTCTATATTATCATTGTTGTCATGCAGCATTTGATTAGGCTCTCTGTCATGCAGCATTTGATTAGGCTCTTCAGGACCTTCCACAGCAATACCTGCAGCATCTCACTAGGGACAGAAGCTGGACCTCCTGTCAAACACCCAATGTCCATTGAGAGAGATCTGAGATGGTCTGTTCTCACTTCAGGGCTACGACTGGCATCCTCCATATGGGGCCCATGTTCAATTATCCCTATTTCATCCGAGTCATCAGAAGCACATATCGATGGTGCTGAAGAGTCATCATGCTCCCCCCATTGCATACAGGTTTCTGGGTTCCATGCAATCATATCTACACCGCGAGGAGTTGGAAGAATTCTCTAACGAGGGCCCCCTCGTGGAGGTTGAGGAGGCATAGGAGGAGGAGGAACTTTGAGATGAAAAGCTTGCGTCCAACGTGCAGTTTTTGGATGTGATCTACGTGATCTAGGAATCCAAATAATTGCAATGCCATCACGAGAACATGTAACTATGTTGTCGTGACAAAACCAGGAATTTTTAAATTTTGAAGTATTATCTCCCTTTGATATTTCAGCTAAAGAAAATTTTGATGTTACAGCACAACCACTGAATTGCACATAATTGACATCATTCTTATAACCAGACAGCACATCTATCTCATGATTTTTGGTTGGTCTGAATCATCAGTACTAGGTTTACAAGCATTCCAGACCCTAGCAAGTGTATCCGAGTTGTTTTCTTCCCAGCCAATGAATCTGATGGCCTTGGTATATATATTCGTGGACTGAATTGGGAATATCTAGCATCCTATATCCTACAAGTTCCATGACGATAAAAACTGGTATATAGAGCATGGCCTGGGACTAAATGCAATGGCAGTAACAGCTGCGGTATGACCCCGCAGCACCGAAATTGGTAGCCCATCTGGCAAACGCCAAACACGAATAATACAATCATTTGAAGAGGATGCAACCAATGCGTTGTTGGAACTCACAGCCAAATCCGTAATTTCACATTCATGTACACGACAGCTGGCCAAGCAATATGCAGTCTCCATGGACTATATTTTTATGAGGCGATCATCTAAACCAATAATAACGTATCTCCCCGATGACTGGTGATTTCCATTTTCTGCCATCGTCTTAATACGCGAGCCATTTTTTATTGGATTCCCCACAGACGGCGCCAACTGTTGACGGCTGATTTCGGTCTCAAGGCAATATCAGAATATTACTCCCGAGATAATCCTCCCTCAATAGTGAATTTGTTCGGTTATGGGGGAACCAAAAGCAAACTTATCAAAAGACAGATAAATACACCAATCAACAAGGAGATTTAACGTGGTTTGGCGGATCGGATCCAGCCTACGTCCACGGGCACAGAACGAATGATACTTTTATTACCGAGATATGCTTCTCGGATATCTCTTGTGTTTTACAAGTCTGATCGCAATGATCTTGATATTGATTTTGATGCCTCTTACGCACACTCTACCCTCCTATTTATAATAGTGTAGAAATCAGATTCCTTCTCCTACAAGAATTTTCTAGTTGAAACAATTTCTCTTTCCTATAAGGATTCCTAGTAAAAAAAACTACTTTCACTTCCTTTATCCTACTAGGGCACTGACTTACTAGTTTACCCATGAAAGTAGGATAAGTTATTATCTTGTCCGTAAAAATAGGATGTCTTATCTTCTGGAGCATATCTCGCCATATCTTCGGTCTTCATGAGGTCGGTCACAATGGTCTTTTGAACTGAGAATGCTGCTATCGATCTGATAATGCCCGGTCATCCGATCTTAAGTGGTCGGTCACCTATCATCAAGTGTTTGGTCTCTACCTGTTGGCTTTATAACACTCATGTGCTCGGGTCGGCATTAATGATTTCGACCGAGAAGGGAATTACCCTTTTTACCCCTACCGTACTCCTTAAATATCATAGGTCCTGAAAACACCATCAACACCATATATTCACAAAAATACGATAATATAGTCGAGGAATGCATCATTTTTCGAATATGTTTTTTCTTGTAAAACTAATTCGAATTCAAATGTGCACAAACGGGCACATGAGGCTATAATTGAAGATAGTCAGGACCAAGAACACATAAATGTTCCAGAGGATCAACAAGATGTTGAACTTGAACCAAGACGTAGCAAAAGAGCTAGAACGGAAAAATCATTTGGTCTAGATTTTCTGACATTTTTGCTAGAAAATGACCCTCAAAGCTATAACGAAGCTGTAAGGTCAGTTGATGGTACTTTTTGGAAAGATGCCATCAATAGTGAAATTGAATCCATCTTACAAAATCAAACCTGGGAGTTAGTGGACCTTCCTCCAGGGTGTAAACCTTTAGGGTCCAAGTGGATTTTCAAAAAGAAAATGAAGGCAAATGGATTAATTGACAAGTACAAAGCAAGACTTGTAATTAAAGGCTACAGTCAACGTGAAGGTCTTGATTACTTTGACACTTACTCTCCTGTAACGAGAATAAATTCCATAAGAATGATACTAGTGATTGCAGCTTTGCGCAATCTTGAAGTACATCAGATGGATGTGAAAACAGCATTTCTAAATGGAGATTTAGATGAAGAAATCTACATGGAACAACCTAAAGGCTTTATAGCTCTAGGACAAGAAAGAAAGTCTGCAAGTTAGTAAAATCCTTGTATGGATTGAAACAAGCTCTGAAACAGTGGCATAAAAAGTTTGACGACACCATGTTGGCAAATGGTTTCAAAATCAATGAATGTGATAAATATATTTATGTCAGAGAGACAGAAGTTGGCTATGTCATTTTATGTCTCTACGTTGATGACATATTAATTGTCGGGAGTGATGTTAAAATGGTGAAATCCACCAAGAATATGTTGAAATCTAAGTTTGACATGAAAGACATGGGTCTAGCAGATGTCATTCTGGGAATAAAAATATCGAGAAGTCCAGATGGACTTATTCTTGATCAGTCGCACTATGTGGATAAAATTCTTGGTAAATTCAACAATGATGATTCTGCTGTGGCTAGAACTCATTTAGATGTGAGTCTACATCTATCAAAGAATAGGGGAGAGGGTATATCTCAAGTAGAATACTCTAGAGTGATCGGGAGTCTGATGTATTTATCGAGTTGTACAAGGCCTGATATAGCATGTACAGTAAACAAGCTCAGCAGATATACGAGTAATCCAGGGTTGTTCACTGGAAAGCAATAGTAAGAATACTCAGGTACCTACGATTTACTCGTAATTATGGGCTGCACTATCATATATATCCAGGCGTAATCGAAGGATACAGTGATGCAAACTGAATATCTGATATGAAAGACTCAAAGTCTACCAGTGGCTATGTGTTTACACTAGCAGGTGCAGCTGTATCATGGAAATCCTCCAAACAGACTGTGATAGCCAAATCTACAATGGAATCAGAATTCATTGCATTAGATAAGTGTGTTGAAAAAGCAGAATGGCTGTAAAATTTTCTATAGGATATTCCAAGTTGGCATAAGCCAGTGCCAGTAATTTGCATTCATTGCGATAGTCAATCTGCAATTGGAAGGGCACATAACAATATGTATAATGGTAAGTCAAGACATATTCGTCGTAGACACAATACCGTTAGACAATTACTCTCTAATGGAGTTGTTTCGATTGACTATGTGAAGTCAAAGGATAACATTACGGATCCGCTAACCGAAGGGTTAAACAGAGAATTAGTTGTGAGATCATCGAGGGGAATTGGACTAAAGCCCATTAGATAAATGAAACAGTGATGCTCATATGGAAATAGGTTAAGCAAATGCTTTTAATGGTTCTTATGCGTCGGGAATCCGAGCAAAGTAATACAAGCTACTCTTAAATAAGAAATCACCTATGTGAGAGAGAAGTGGGGCCGCTTCAAAGGGAATTGTACGGGGCTCAATTCTTAGAAACTCTTGCAGAACCAGGTAGATGTTCATGGCCAAAATGAACATAATAATGAGAACTTAGATGTGTTAGGTAAAATATCTGTGTGATATATATTTTCATTTACATGAACGGCAGTACAGTTCAATGATATCGTGTCCACTGTCAGCTAGTAAATAAGATATATTTTCACAAGGGAATGTTCAAAGGCTGAGACCTACCTATCCTATGCAGGTGTTGAACCGTTGAACTCTTCAAGGTCAAAATAAAATATTTCTATAAATAATTTTATTTGATGTATTTTCACCAATGTCATTCATGTGGGGGATTGTTGGAAAATGCTCACTAGTAAGCATTTTGAGATACAATTTTAAGCATGGTCCACTTCATGTTAGTGGTAGTTTTTGAGTGATTCGGATAATCCTCCGTGAGTAGTTCGGAATGGTATTCATATGCTTAAAATGGTGTTTGGGTGAATGAGAAATTGTTACTCAAAATTCACCCATTGGTGTTGGAAAATAAAGAGATATAAGCTTGTCCCACATGGGAAAGCTAATAAAGGAAAATTGTGTTTATATATGATTGCTCATATGTTGATGGGTAAGTGTTATAAGGATAGAGGCTCTCTCTACGTGCGCGCGCAGAGGGGTACAAGTCAAAATCCGAACAGACCTGACTCGTGTGCACCCGCGCGTCCTGCATACACGAATGCCGGACCAAATTATGCGGGCCCGGCCCAGCCACTTTTTGTAAGCCTCTTTATTTTTTCCAAGTTCTTTTGAAGTTCCATAACAGTTAATTAATTCTATTAATTAAATGGGTTGTTACATCACATGAAAAGCTTCTCACTAACTCAATTTAATTGGCATGTTATTTTTCTCTTAAAGGTGGCAGTGTTTTTTCGTTTTTGATGAAAGATATAAAAAATATATTGTTTTGTTTAAAGAGTTCGAACACTTCGTGGTTCGTTGAAGACGATTTTGGTGGTGCCCATTCTCGTTTATTTCCGTTGTATCCTGGGAAACAAACGTCTCACGTTCTACTGCACCAGTCGGTCGAGGACGAATTTGTTTTAAGGAGATTGTTGCCGCGTCAATAAGCCTCGAAATTTGCTCTGTTTGGTGTCGCTGGCTATTCTTGTTACTGCTTCGATACTACACTACCTTCGTTACTGAACTGTTCATGTCGCTGGTTCGATACTGTACTGCCTTTGTTACTGATATGTTCCTATCGCTGGTTCATTGCTGCACCGCCGTGACTAGTTCGCTGTCTGCAGTTGTCCTGAGACTGTGTTACTTTAATTACTCTTGTTGTGTTATTTCCTCTATTTATTGTAGCAATCGTGTTGTGTTTTACTGTTTGTTCAGAGTCATTTGTAAGAACACAGTAACCAAATATTTGTAATAATTAATTTATACATTATATGTGTAAAAGTTTGATTATTATTTATTATATATTATTGTAATATATGGATAAATGAGGTGTCATATGGATGGCTTATTTACCAAGCCTTTATTAACTATTATTTTGAATAATACGTTAATTTTTTTTCCCTACCACTTTCAGCCACTTCTTCTTTTAAAGGGAAATTTATTTTCTTTATTTTTGGATGAGGTGTGGCCAAAACATATCCCATATTCAACCTTAAGAAAATATCAAAGAGAGTAGAGTAAGAAGAATAAAATCAAGACCAAGTTTTTGAAGAAATTTTGAAGGTTAAAGGTAATCTTCAATACTCTTTAACCTAGAAATTGTTTCTTTTATTATTCTTATGTGTTTTCAATGGTTGTAGAGATTCATCTTTATTTTAAATTTTAGGCTTTTTGATTTGGTTGATTTATTGAGTGGCTAGAAGCATGTGTAGACTTATATTGAACTAGATTAAGGTAATTTGCGTTCAATTTGTTGTTGGACAACTTAGTTGTTATTTTAAAGTATAATGATCATTCTTGTTATGCCTAGAATTGTTATATGACTCTTCTTTTTTGGTGGCTTTGATTGAGTGTTGGATTAATTTGATTAAATTGGATTTAAAACATGAAATAGATGTTGTTTTCGTTCACGTACAGACCTGGAAATATCATTTTTTTTTGTGAACAAAAATTATGTTATTTGGATGTGTTTGATGTGTATTTGGTGTTAGGATAATTTCCGGAAATTATTTCGGAGTGAAAATACGCGAAAATTGTGAAAAACAGCATTACTGGATGAAAACTGTGAATTTGTCATTGTTGGGCGGCTCAAGGATTGACTGAATCATATTGGGGCTGATCTGGGCAGCCCCATGTGGTTTTCGGTTGGTCGGTTCGCTCGAAAATATGTTTTATGTTATTTTGCGGAAAATCATTTTCGTAAAATTCCGCGATGTTTTTATAATTTATGAAATTTTTATTTGATATTGATAAATATGTTTAGGTGAAATATGAATAAGTTATAAATATAGGATATCGAATAATTTATTCAATGAATTTAAAAATTTTAAATTTACGATTTCGTCCTAACCATACTTCCGCAACAAATAATCTTTTACTCTAAATGGAATATCCAAATTCGCTTCCATAAGCTGTGATCATTATTGGAGGACAAGACAATATCCCTTAATGTTAATCTACTTATTTTTGGAAGAGATCTACTTATTTTGGGAAGAGAGAAGTCTTGGATGCTAACATTATTGCTCATTTCTCATTGTCATTTTCGTTTATAATTCATATTCCGGATTAAATTCATTCTTAAGTTTTTAATAAGCATAAAATTTTGCTTTGTTGGTATAAAAGAAAAAAGTATATTGTTTTTTTCAATATTTCAAAAAAAATCCATTTCATAATATCGAAAATTCACCGCAAATCGATCAAAGAGTAATTTAAACCATCTGTGATTAATCTGAAATATTTAGAGATTAATAAAAAATTAATCAAAAATAATAAAATTAATATTTTATAGGATTGAAAATAAAAAAATTTAAAACTCATTTCTTAGAATCTTCCGTAAATCAGCGATTTTAAAAAATCGGAAGGAAATTGAAAAGTCAACAAGTCTTATAAGACGTAAGTCGTAACTTCCACGCGCTATTATATTATTAGAAGGAAGAAATTTGTGTAGAATTCAAGTTTCGTGTATGGATACAGCCGCCCACTATCATAATTACGCGTCACCAATAAACAAAACTCGTACGCATGTGGCCTTTGCCATGAGATTGAGACCAAATATAACCAAAACCATCGTAATCACCGACTCCAACAATTACGAGTCTTTTGCATCAACGCCGTTACGAAACATATGGAAGCAGCGGCGACGACGACGACGAAGAGCAATCGAGATCCGATAAAGGAGGAGGAGGAGGAGGAGGAAATCAAGATCAAAGAAAAAGAAGAAGAGAGAAAATCGAAGAAGATACTGCCGCCGCCGCCGGAAAAGCCAGAGCCTGGTGATTGTTGTGGGAGCGGATGTGTGAGATGCGTATGGGATGTGTATTATGACGAGCTTGACGCTTATAACAAGCTTTATAAATGCGATGATTCCAACGACAACAAGAATTAAAGCCCTCTTGATTTTCATTTTTATTTTTCATTAGATTAATTAGATTGGTTTTGCAGATTTTTATTTTTGGGCATTTTAATTTTTTTGTGTGGCGTGTGTGATGTGATTGTTCTTCTTGTTTCGATAATGAAAACGGTCATGGAATTTTTGTACTCTAAATCGTTTGAAAATTAATGGAACGATACACGTTCGGTGAAGTGTTTGTATAAAGTTTTTTTTTTTTTTTTTTGACTAATTTTTTAATTTTAAGTAGTTTTTATGAGCAAAAGGATGACCAAAAATTTAACATTATGTAGTTTTGAATTAGTTTTTGTTTTAGTTTTTTTTTTTTAAAAATATTTTTTATCATATCCAAAATTATGAAGTTTTTCCGATTATTTTATCATCCTTTTATCACCATTTTATATTTAATGGATCAGAACGGGACGGGACGAGATTTATCAATTCTCGTTACATCTTGCTAATGTTGGAAAAATGCTTATGAATAAGTATTTTGAGGCTCAATTTTAAGCATGATCCACTTCGTGTTAGTGGTTGTTATTGAATGATTCGGATACTCCTCCGTGAGTAATTCGAAATGGTATATTCATATGCTTAAAATGGTGCTTGTGTGAATGAGAAATTGTTGCTCAAAGTTCACTCATTGGTGTTGGAAAATAAAGAAAAATGTGCTTATCCCACATGGGAAAGCTATAAGAGATAAAGTGTCTTTATATATGATTACCCACATGTATATGGGTAAGAGTTATAAGGATAGAGACTCTCTCTACGTGCGCGCGCAGGGGGGTGCAAATCAAAATCCGAACAGGCTTGGCTCGTGTGCACCCGCGCGTCCTGCGTACACGAATGCCGGACCAAATTGTGCGGGCTCGGCCCAGCCAATTTTTGCTTGTCTCTTTATTTTTCCAAACCTTTGAAGTTCCCTAACAGTTAATTAATTCCATTAATTAATTTGTTACTTCAATCGAAGGGTCCTTCATTAATATGATTAATGGCATACTTATCTTATTTTCCTTCTATAAAAGGCATGCCGAATTTTTATTTGATATAGACAAATAATTTACAAATTATCATCCTCGATTTTTCTTTGTTTTGTTTGGGAAGAGTTCAAACACTTCTGTGGTTCGTTGGTGACGGGTTTTGGTGGTGCCTATACTCGTTCGTTTTCCGTTGTATCCTGGGAAACAATCGTCTCACGTTCTACTGCACCTTCGGTAGGGGACGAATTAGTTTTAAGGATATTGTTGACTTCAACAAGCCTCAGAATAGTGAAGATTTGGGCTGATTTCAGGGTCCGCTCGTCAGGGTCTGCTCATCAGCGTCTGCCTCCGCTCTCAGCGTCTGCCTCTGCTCTCAGGGTCTGTTGCGTGGGTCTGCTCTGTGGGTCTGACGTGAGGGTCTGATTTCAGGGTCTGCTGGGCTAAAATTAAGCCTAATTCGGATTTCCTTGTAACTACCAATCATTGTATTTGTAATACTTGTACTACAGTCTTAAAACTAAATTTCGGTCTGTGGATATGGAAATTAGTCCAAACACAGTTGATCCGATTGTGGCAGCCTCTATGGCTGACCAAAGTGATGTGGCAGCTTCTTCGGCTGGCCAACATGCTTCAGCCTCTGGGCTTAATCTGACAGCCTCTGGGGCTGGCCAAGGTGTTGTTGCCTATATGGCTAGTCAACTTGTTGGACATGTGAGCCATGTCAATCCTGTTGCTGAAAAACCTGAAAAATTCACTGGTCAGAATTTCAAAAGGTGGCAACAGAAGATGTTCTTTTACTTGACCACATTGAACCTTGCGAAGTTCCTAAAGGAAGATGCTCATGTACCCGCGGAGGGTGAGATTGACATCCAAGTGATCAGTGTGATCGACGCTTGGAAACATTCTGAATTCCTATGTAGGAATTATGTGCTGAATGAGCTAAGTGATTCCTTGTACGGTGTGTACGCCGGAATGAAAACAGCAAAAGTCTTTGGGATCTTTAGATCGGAAATATAAAACTGAGGATGCCGATACTAAGAAATTTATCGTAGGCCGATTCCTAGATTTTAAAATGGTGGATTCAAAAACTGTGATAAGCCAAGTACAAGAACTGCAGATTATTCTAGCAGAAATTCATGTTGAGGGAATGAGTTTAAGTGAAACCTTCCAAGTAGCCTCGATAATTGAGAAACTACCACCTGGTTGGAAATATTTCAAGAATTATCTAAAGCACAAGCGAAAAGAAATGAGCATTGAAGACTTGGTTCTTAAGCTCAGAATTGAGGAAGATAACCGAGTATCTAACAAGAGAGGAATATCTCATGAGGCCAAGGCAAATGTTGTTGAACATGGCCATAAGAACAAGAACCTCAAAAACAAAGGGTCAAAGATGGGCCCTAAATGAGGAGTTTCCAAGAAATCAAAATTTCAAGGAAGATGCTTCAACTGTGACAAAATGGGTCACAAGTCTTCTGAGTGCAGACTACCGAAGAAGAAAAAGAAACAAGAGGCTAATGTGCTGGAAAACATGACTCAAGATGTTTCAGACATTAACCTTTCTGCTGTGGTTTCTGAGGTGAATCTGGTGGGGTCTAACCCAAGAGAGTGGTGGATTGATACTGGTGCCACTCGACATGTGTGCTCGGATAAGAGCATGTTTTCTTCATTTGAGCCTGCTGGTAATGGGGAAAAAATATACATGGGCAATTCAGTAACATCTGAGATTGAAGGTCAAGGAAAGGTGATTCTGAAAATGACCTCGGGAAAGAGTTGACTCTGACAATGTACTGTATGTACCAGAAATACGGAAGAATCTTGTGTCTGGATCGCTTCTGAACAAGCACGGATTCCGGATGGTGTTCGAGTCTGATAAAGTAGTTTTAACTAAAAATGGGATGTATGTGGGAAAAAGGTATGTAACTGATGGGCTCTTTAAGCTCAATGTAATGGTTATTAAACCCAAAAATATCAATAAAGCTAGTTCTTCTGCTTATATTGTTGAATACTCTAATCTATGGCATGGTAGATTAGGACATGTTAATTTTAATCATTGAGGAAATTAATTAACATGAATCACATTCCCAATTTTAAAATTGATAACAGACATAAGTGTGATACTTGTGTTGAGGCAAAACTGACTAGATCATCTTTTCATAGTATTGAAAGAAACTCTGAACCACTTGATCTAATTCATACTGATGTATATGATTTTAATTCAATACAATCGAGGGGCGGTAATAAATATTTTATTACCTTTATTGATGACTGCACGAGATTTTGCTATGTGTATTTGATGAAAAGCAAGGACGAAGCTATAGAGAAATTTGTTCTCTATAAGAATGAAGTTGAGAACCAACTGAATAAAAGAATTAAGGAGTTAAGAAGTGATCGTGGTGGTGAGTATGTTTTTCCTTTTGAATCACTTTGTGAACAAAATGGAATCATACATCAAACCACAGCTCCTTATTCACCTCAATCCAATGGGATTGCGGAACGGAAGAATCATACCTTGAAAGAGATGATGAACGCTATGTTAATCAACTCTGGCTTACCTCAGAATATGTGGGGAGAAGCTGTTTTATCAGCTAATTACCTTTTAAATAAGGTACCACGGAAAGAAGTAGGGAAAACTCTTTATGAAATGTGGAAATGAAGGGTATCTTCCTATAAATTCCTCCGAGTGTGGGGGTGTCTTGCCAAGTAGTCATTCCTCCACCTAAGAAGGTGAAGATAGGACCAAAAACTGTTGATTACATTTTCATAGGATATGCACATAACAGTAATGCCTATCGATTTCTTGTGCATGAGTCTAATCTACCAGATATTCACAAGAATACGATAATGGAGTCGAGGAATGCATCCTTTTTCGAATATGTTTTTCCTTGTAAAACTAATTCGAATTCTAATGTGCACAAACGGGCATCTGAGACTATCCTTGAATATAGTCAGGATCAAGAACACATAAATGTTCCAGGGGATCAACAAGTTGTTGAACTTGAACCAAGACGTAGCAAAAGAGCTAGAACGGAAAAATCATTTGGTCCTGATTTTCTGACATTTTTGCTAGAGAATGATCCTCAAAGCTATAACGAAGCTGTAAGGTCAGCTGATGGTGCTTTATGGAAAGATGCCATCAATAGTGAAATTGAATCCATCTTACAAAACCACACCTGGGAGTTAGTGAATCTTCCTCCAATATGTAAACCTTTAGGGTCCAAGTGGATTTTCAAAAGGAAAATGAAGGCAGATGGATCAATTGATAAGTACAAAGCAAGACTTGTAATTAAAGATTACAGACAACGTGAAGGTCTTGATTACTTTGATACTTATTCTCCTGTAACGAGAATAAATTCCATAAGGATGATAGTAGCAATTGCAGCTTTGCGCAATCTTGAGGTACATCAGATGGATGTGAAAACAGCTTTTCTAAATGAAGATTTAGATGAAGAAATCTACATAGAACAACCTGAAGGCTTTATAGCTCCAGGACAAGAAGAGAAAGTCTGTAAGTTTAAAATCATTGTATAGATTGAAACAAGCTCCAAAACAATGGCATAAAAAGTTTGATGACACCATGTTGTCAAATGGTTTCACAATCAATGAATGTGATAAATGCATTTATGTCAGAGAGAAAAAAGTTGGCTATGTCATTTTATGTCTCTACATTGATGACATATTGATTATCGGGAGTAATGTTAAAATGGTGAATTCTACCAAGAATATGCTGAAATCTAAGTTTGACATGAAAGACATGGGTCTCGCAGATGTCATTCTGGGAATAAAGATCTCGAAAAGTCCGGATGGCCTTATTCTTGATCAATCGCACTATGTGGACAAAATTCTTGGTAAATTCAACAAAGATGATTCTGCTGTAGCAAGAACTCCTTTAGATGTGCGTCTACACCTATCAATGAATAGAGGAGATGGTATATCTCAAGTAGAATACTCTAGAGTTATCGGGAGTTTGATGTATCTGTCAAGTTGTACCAGGCCTGATATAGCCTGTACTGTAAACAAGCTCAGCAGATATACGAGTAATCCAGGGGTTGATCACTGGAAAGCAATTGTAAGAGTACTCCAGTACTTACGTTTTACTCGTAATATGGGTTGCACTATCATAGATATCCAGCTGTAATTGAAGGATACAGTGATGCTAATTGGATATCTGATATGAAAGACTCAAAGTCTACCAGTGGCTATGTGTTTACACTAGCAGGTGCAGCTGTATCATGGAAATCCTCCAAAGAGACTGTGATAGCCAGATCTACAATGGAATCAGAATTCATTGCATTAGATAAGTGTGCTGAAAAAGCAGAATGGCTGCAAAATTTTCTAGAGGATATTCCAAGTTGGCATAAGCAAGTGCCAGTAATTGCATTCATTGCGATAGTCAATCTGCAATTGGAATGGCACATAACAATATGTATAATGGTAAGTCTAGACATATTCATCGTAGACACAATACCGTTAGACAATTACTCTCTACTGGAGTTGTTTTGATTGACTATGTGAAGTCAAAGGATAACATTACGGATCCGCTAACCAAAGGGTTAAACAGAGAGTTAGTTGTGAGATCATCGAGGGGAATTGGACTAAAGCCAATTAGATAAATGTTGATTACGAAGGAAAACCCAACCTTGTTGATTGGAGATCCCAAGATCTAGGTTCAAGGGACAACCCACTCGTAAAAGACATAATTAGTTCAGTGTGGGGGGTTACCCTCTAGTCCATTCCTATGGTGAAATAAAACAGTGATGCTCGTATGGATAGAGGTTAAGCAAAGGCTTTTAATGATTCTTATGCGTCGGGAATCCGAGCGGAGTATTACGAGATACTCTTAAATAAGAAATCACCTATGTGATAGAGAAGTGGGGCCGCTTCAAAGGGAATTGTATGGGGCACAATTCTTAGAAACTCTTGCAAAACCAGGCAGATGTTCATGGCCAAAATGAACATAATCATGAGAACTCAGATGTGTTAGGTAAAACATCTGTGTGATATATGTTTTCCATTTACATGAACGGCAGTACAGTTCAATGACATCGCGTCCACTGTCAGCCAGTAAATGAGATATATTTTCACAATGGAAGGTTCAAAGGCTGAGGCCTACCTATCCTATGCAGGTGTTGAACCGTTGAACTCTTCTAGGTCAAAATAAAATGTTTTATAAAATAACTTTATTTGACGTTTTCGCCAATTTCATTCATGTGGGGGATTGTTGGAAAAATGCTTATGAATAAGCATTTTGAGGCTCAATTTTAAGCATGATCCACTTCGTGTTAGTGGTTGTTATTGAATGATTCGGATACTCCTCCGTGAGTAGTTCGAATTGTATATTCATATGCTTAAAATTGTGCTTGGTGAATGAGAAATTGTTGCTCAAAGATCACCCATTGTGTTGGAAAATAAAGAAAAATGTGATTGTCCCACATGGGAAAGCTATAAGAGAGAAAGTGTCTTTATATATGATTACTCACATGTATATGGGTAAAATTTATAAGGATATAGGCTCTCTCTACGTGCACGCGCAGGGGGGTGCAAATCAAAATCCGAACAGGATTGGCTCGTGTGCACCCGCGCGTCCTGCGTACACGAATGCCGGACCAAATTGTGCGGGCTCGGCCCAGCGAATTTTTGCTTGTCTCTTTATTTTTCCAAACCTTTGAAGTTTCCTAACAGTTAATTAATTCCATTAATTAATTTGTTACTTCAATCGAAAGGTCCCTCATTAATATGATTAATGGCATACTTATCTTATTTTCCTTCTATAAATGGCATGCCGAATTTTTGATTTGATATAGACAAATAATTTATAAATTATCATCCTCGGTTTTTCTTTGTTTTGTTGGGAAGAGTTCAAACACTTCTGTGGTTCGTTGGTGATGGGTTTTGGTGGTGCCCATACTCGTTCGTTTTCGGTTATATCCTAGGAAACAATCGTTCACGTTCTACTGCACCTTCGGTAGGGGACGAATTAGTTTTAAGGATATTTTTGACTTCAACAAGCCTCGGAATAGTGAAGATTTGGGCTGATTTCAGGGTCCGCTCGTGAGGGTCTGCTCATCAGCGTCTGCCACCGCTCTCAGCGTCTGCCTCCGCTCTCAGCGTCTGCCTCCGCTCTCAGCGTCTGCCTCTGCTCTGTGGGTCTGCTCTGTGGGTCTGACGTGAGGGTCTGATTTCAGGGTCTGCCGATAGAGTCTGCTGGGCTGAAATTAAGCCTAATTCTGATTTCCTTGTAACTACCAATAATTGTATTTGTAATACTTGTACTACAGCTAAATCATATCCCATTATATTATTCTGATCCGTCCTGTTTAAATTTTCAAGATAATTTTTTTATTCCGTCCTGTTTCGTTTTTAAAACGAGATATAAAAAATATATCTCGAATTAAGTTTTGAAAATTTACCATCACTACCCTTTTTTATATATATACATATATATGATGTGTTTTATGAAGTTTTCAAAACATAATTTATCTGGAAGTCGAGTTAAGGAGATGGAAGGGGATGCCAAGAATGGGTTGAGGGTATTTTGAGACCACAATAATTTCCCATCGCTGAGGCACTCAAAATGACTCGCGATCATTTTAGGCGCATCGGGGCCTCTATTCTTTTTATTTTTGAGTTTCGTTTCAAGTCAGAAATCAATTATTTATGTCGGATTCTAATTCTAATCATTCATATGATGTATTAGCTCATGGCCTCATGCTAATTTTTTTTTAATTATAATAAATCATTAAAAATAACCATTTGGAAAAAAACAAAATCAACCCGAAAATCACACTTACTATAAACCTACAATAAATTTAAATCATTACTAATCTTAAGGGCACGTTTTGCAACCCCGCGTTGTGTATGGGTGTGCATTAATCAGTTTTAACCGATTAACCGAACTGTTCCGACCCATTTTTTATAACGGTTCGGTTATTGTGATTAAATCGGTTTTTGCGGTTAAAATTTTTAACTTTTTCGGTTATTCGGTTCGGTTACGGTTATGAGATTCGTATAACTGAACCGACCGATTAACCGAAATATATACATGCTTCAAAACCCTAAATAAGTAAATAACAAAATTTCATAGACCGATTGTTAGATAAATTGTTAAAACCAAAAATTATTAAATTATTGGCTATTAAGAAACCCAAAATTTCATAATATTGGGTTAAATATTAAATTTGATGAATATGAATTTATATTTGTGTTAAATTGCTTCGTTGAATGTTGAGTTGATGAATTTATATTTGTTGGACTGGTTAATAACCGAATTAACCAAAACCGACCGAAATATAATGGTTATGTGTCATAATATGGTTAAATCGATTACACATTTACTTAACCGAAAAATTTCGGTTCGGTTAAAAAATGAAGGATTAACTGATCGAACCGACCGATGCACACCCATAGCGTTGTGTTGGCTAGCCTTGTTTTGCGTTGTCTTGGTTTGCCTAAGAATTTAGGTCAGCGAATTCTTGGATCTGTGCAGGTTTGAACAAAATATTTTTTTATTTTTTTTTTTATTTAAATTTAATTAATTAAATTATTATACTAATGAATAAATGTTTAATTATTTTTTATAAATATTTTAAATTATTTAAATTTGTTAGTTCCATTTTTATTGGCATGTGTTCGTGACAAAGTAAGTTCAATTGAGTTGTAACTAGTCGTGACGATCTTTGTGCAATTGGACTGGTTTTTTGCTGCTGTGCATCAGACATGCGTTCGTGGTGCGTTCATTGCAATGTTCGAATGATTAGCATTAGTGCTACATTCTTTATTGGGTTCGAACGTGTGGCGTCAGTGGCACGTTCTCCATTGGGTTCGAACGGGGGATATTCTAGAGAGAAAACGTTTGAGTCACGTTCTTGATGGGTTCGAACGGGATCATTCCAGAGAGCTTACGTTCGTTGTGTGTTCGAGTGGCGTTCGAACGAGTCTTCACAGAAGGCGCGTTCGTGGAGCGTTCTAGTATGCGTTCGAACGCGACTGCGATCTGAACGCGTCTTTGGCCCTTTTCACTTTGAAAACCCTAGCCTTTTCACCCTACCTATAAATATAACATGTAGCCGTCATTCCCCTGGGTTGAAATAGTTGAAGCACTTATTTCTTGAGCCTAAACCTCTCAAAGCTTTCAACCTCTTTTGATTCCACCATTAAAGACTTCTTATCTCCTTGTCTTCGACATTAATGGTGTGAATCCATCTTTGATAAACCGTCAACACAACTTAACCCAAAATCTCTAACCCTTTAGATTTCTTTAGGAGGAGTTTTGGTAGTCGGAGTTCCGGCGTCATGGTGATACAATCTACTCAGAGACTTCAGAGGTTCTGAAGAAAATCGTGGGTCACGGGCTTGAGGAGTTGCCTTAAGTTCTTACAGTATTGAGGTACTTGAGTCGGTGGAGTTTCCACCATAGGTCTTGACCATCGCTGTAAGTTTTTCTCTATATAGTGGATTCGGGTGGTAGCATATACCCGGAGTGGTTTTTTACTCGCAAGAGTTTTCCACTTCGTTACCAAAATTATTGTGTTGATTTTGTGTGGTTTGATTTATTTGCTGTTTTACTTTCTGTTATTTATTTAGTATTTGCAGCATATTTTATTTGTTGGTTATTGTGGTTGCCTGTTATTCATCCATAGTAACAGTAACATGACTTGTCCTGTTTATTGTTTGTAATTCCGCATAGGGTCAGAACTTAGGATAACCCCGAATTTTCAATTGGTATCAGAGCCTGAACTTGATCCTTGACCCATTGCTATGGAACGTAGTCAACCTTTGAATTGTCCGCCATTTTTTAATGACACCGAATATTTACATTGGAAGGTTCGCATGAAGGCGTTCCTTAAGTCCTTAGATGAGAGGGTCTGGATGACTATTGAACACAGGTGGAAACCTCTCGTTGTTGTTGTAGATGGGGTCTTTTCCTCTAAAGATAAACTGACATGGACCAAAGACGAATTTGATGCTAGCAATAGGAACAACAAGGCTGTTAATGCCATACATGGTGCTGTGAGCTCAGCTGAATTTAGGAGAATCTCTATGTGTGAGATAGCCAAGGATGCTTGGGACATCCTGCAGACTGTACATGAGGGCACATTGTCTGTTATAAATAATAGACTTTAGGATCTTGCTACTAGGTTTGAGGTCACTAGAATGAAGGATGATGAGACTTTTGATCAATTTTATGCTGAGATTAACGATATCATTAACTCAAGCTTTAACCTAGGTGAGACTATTCCTACTAGTAGGATAGTTAGGAAAATCCTTAGATCTATGCCTGATAAGTTCTTACCTAAAATCACCGCCATCGAGGAAAGCAATGACCTTGATCAGCTTAATTTAGAAGACCTCATAGGAAAACTGCAGGTTTATGAGCAGAAACTTCCTGGGCATCTAAAGCCCAAAAATATAGCGATGAAGATCGCGAAGGAAGTTGTTCATGGTTCGTCTAGTGATGAGGATGCCCTCACTGATAATGATTTGGCCTTGTTTGCAAAGAAGTTTAGGAAATTTCTTAAGCTGAAGAAGAGTGGCCATAATAGTGATAGGGATATAGAGGATATGCGTAGAGAGAGTAGGCATAGCAGGAGTGAGTCTGGAGAGGATAGGGATAGTAGATCTCGTGGTGCCCAGTGCTATGAATGTGAAGGATATGGGCACGTTAGATCTGAGTGTCCCACATACCTTAGGGCTAAAGGCAAGAAAGCCATGGCAGCATCCCTTAGTGATTCTGAAGGTGATGTTTCTCCTAAAGGCAATTATATTGCTTTTACTGCTAGTGTCTCTGATGAGAGAGAGAATGTTGTTAATGATGTAGATTCTGATGTCTCTCTCGATGAGTCAGTTGATGAGGAAAGTCTTTAGGTAGCTTATATAGAACTGTTTAATGAGAGTTTAGCTATTAAGAAGACTAATATAGAGGTCAATAAGAGGCTGAAACTAGTGGAGCTAGAAAAGAATGAAGCTCAAGCCAAATTTGAACAAAGCCTCTTGATGGTAGATGACCTGGAGGAGAGGAATAGAGGCCTAATAGATAGAGTCCAAATATTAGAAACTGAACTTGAAGATACTAGAACCCAGTTGTCTGTATTTTCTAGTGGTAATAAAAAGGTGGACCGTATGCTAGGTATTAGTTTTGCGCCTAATTGTGATAAGGCTTCAACATCTAGAGTAGTGCCTAAACCTCCTAAACATGACTTAGGTAAAAAGCCTATTGAGTGTAGTCATGTTTCTCCTCATGTTGTTCCTCGTCATGTTTCCCAACCTCAATCTATAGGTGTTATGGGTAAACATCGCTCTCATCCGAGGTTTGTGCCTGTTTGCCATCACTGTGGCAAGGCATGACACATTAGGCCTAAATGCTTCATGTTGCACAAGCAAAAGAAGATGCCTAAAAGTGTGTCACCTAGATTTGACTCTTCAAATTTAGCTTCTCAAGTTTCTGCACTAACTAAACAAGCTCAATTTCTTAGTGAGAAACTTTCTTTGTTGACTAGGAATTCTCAAGTGGATGAGGTTCCTAGAAAGGTTTGGGTGAGGAAGCGAGATGAATTCTCATCTTCTTCTGCGTTTCCTGATGGATATGATGAGAGTGCACTTCGGTGTAACTCTGCTTAAAAGATGCATTTTTATTTTCCCATTCCATGTGTGTGTGCGTGTGTTTTATGTTTTTGCACGTTTATTTTTTTTCACAGCATATGGGTGTGTGTGTGTCTTGTTTTTGTTATATGTCCCTTGGTATATAGGATGGAAACCCGGACATAAATTTCATAGCCGATTCCGAATGGACGGTAGTATGATATGCACTCGAGATACAACTACACGTACCATTGGATGTTTTACAAGCATGTTTGTGTCTTTATTTTTATTTGTTAAAATCTGAAAAATACAAAAAAAAATGAAAAAGACAAAAATTATTTTATTTTACGGCTTGTTAGAGCATGAAAAGCTTATGCATGTGATCATGGTATGTAAGATATATGATTATGCATGTATGATATGCTTTTATTTTTCTTGATGCTCTATATACATTAGTGTGTGTGATAAAAACCTTTGGTATATCATGTGCTTGCACCTCACATACACGTTTTTATTTTATCAAGGCTTGGTCGCATGTATGAGTTTTTGGAATGGCAATCTAATCTCTTTCATATTTTGTTCGCTCATTAGTGTGACATTTGACTAGATGACCTTGCTATCCCCTTGTAAAAGCAAAAAGAAATAAACAAAAAAAAAATTATTGTTAAATGAGACTCAAGTACAAAAGAGCCAATGTGGCCAAATTCAAAAGATAAGGGCAAAAATCCTTCACTCGAAAGAGTTATTAAATATGGGGTAAATAATCTAGCATGCAACCAATGTTGCTTATTTTCAGGTCCTAGTGGTGCTCGGTTTGAACATCTATTGTGTGGACTTGGTTTGTTTTGAGATGGATTTCTTTGGCTGTGTCCAGCTCATAAAATAAGGTCTTAAGCCTTGATTTGTTGTGCACTTTATTTTTTCACGCAAGTGCTTGATATGCTTTGGTGTTTATGTCATATGCATACGTGTTGTATTTAGCCACTTTTAAAATGATGCATATTGTTTAATGTCATAAACAGCTGAATACTAACTGGGTATCATTGTATCTGCTTGAAATGCTATTTCAGTCAGTTTTTGACAGGATTTTCAAGTATCTCAGTATGTGTTTGTGTGTGCTTCATGTTATTGCATACCAATTTGTTCTTTCCTGTGCATTTTTCTGAGTTTTGGTTTACTTCCCGTATGTTATTTTGCTAACCGTATGTGCCTGTTAGTGAGGGGGAGTAATTCTTGTTTGTTTATGCTCTTGCATGTGTTTGTCTCCTGTTGTTTTTACTGTTTCCTTCATCATTTGTCATTTCGTGACAAAAAGGGGGAGAGTAATATATTAAGGGGGAGAGCCTTATTATATGGGAGGGAGTCGTAGATTATCCTTTAAATATCTCTGTTTTAGAGAGAGTTCAAATTAAGGGGGAGAGATATATCTACTTGTACATGCATGAGTTTTATACCTGTTTATTTTATTCTTGATAATCTCAATGCTTTTCACGGTATATTATTATTTGTGGATGTTTCAGGTAAGCAGGTTTGTTGCTGAGGCGGTATTGATTTCAAGACTACTTGGTTAGGTGTTATATCGAGTCTTATTGTAATTAGTCACTGTTTTGATGGTTGAC